>CM077222.1:22192029-22464529 GCA_039654775.1 Spinibarbus caldwelli
TGGATGGCCTGAGGGCGAGTACATTTTGAGGAAATTTTCGTTTGTAGATAAACTATTCCTTTAACAGGCCTTTATTAATTTATTTTCTTTCACATTGAAAATTCTGTGTGATTGTTTATTTGTATTTTATTTATTTTTTAATGTACCTAATTCTTAAATTTTTTTTTCCTGGCTGACAGTTTTGTCTAAAGTCTGCTGCCTGCAGTTCTCCTTTTGCAACATTTTTTTTTCCGCATGACATCATCATTAGGCTAGTCTATATCCCATGAGCCTTCCTCTTATCTTATTAAAAACAGACTGCAGGAAACTGCTGGCCATTGACATTATAATGACGCTGGACAAAAAGAGTATGATTTAGAAACATGGTTGAACAGCCTCTGTGCTTATCTGTAAAGCCAACTGATATCATTATAATCGAATTTGCATTTATGTATAATTCATTATTACACAGCACACTGGAATACTTGATTCTGATTGGTCAACTGCAGTATTCACCAGTCTTATATAATGACCACTAAGCTATTTAACTTAATGTTGCCCCATTTGAGTCATTTCAACTCAAATTAATATTTCACATCCAATTTTTTTTTTTAAATAGCTGTGTAATAATCGTTATAATACACAGTCAGCCAGTCATTATTGCAAAATAAAAACCTTCAGCTTTCTGGTCACCCTGTCAGGATTTGTTTATCGCAGTGATGACTGTACCTTATTCCATACTTATACTGTACATAAATGCAAAAAGTAAAGAAAATGTATAGCATTTTACAATGAATTAAATACAATCATGGATAAAGTCTACAAGTTTATTCTGCACAGGCTATGTGGGTGTAATATACAGTATGCAGACTTTGTATTTTTTACATAGCCACGTGTTTTTTTTAATTTATTTTTTATGTGAATGCAGTATTTAATATTATAATTTATTCAATGTTTTTTTTTTTTTTACCTAATCAGCAGTATCACACCTAAAATTTTGTCTCATTATGTTTGCAAAACATGCTCCTGAACAACGTCATTTGACAGCAGTGCTGACCTGTTTCTGAAATAATGAAGTCTTATTTTATAGTTAAATTAGTGATGTAGTTGTCTTTTTCTCCTCTGGTACGAACTGAAGAGGGTACTTACATGACAGAGGGTACTGCAGGTACTCACTGGCATCTGAGCATTGATATAAGACATGATGAGTGAGGGCTTTTGATTCCAGGATGTTTGGACAGAGTGGAGTAGAAAGCATTCAGTCTTTGTCGGAAGGGTCCATCTAGAGCAGGTATTTAGGCGTACACTTGTAAGTCTGCTTGTACTGATTTACAGCTTTTTTTATTCTTTTTAACGGGGTGATACTGGGAGAAGTATTTGGGTTTCCCAATGGTGTAATTGGTTAATTAGCATTTGGCTATTGACTCCTCCCAATCCCACACTACTAATGTTTTTTGCTTCACTCTGATTGGTCGAGCCTTGGCTTGGTGGGCCTGAAAGATCCTCTAAGCATGCTTATATCTGTGTGTGTCAGTCTTACTGTTTGCTGACTTTGGGCTGTGTGTTGGCATGGCAACAAGCAACTTTCATTGGGTCAGCTGTGGTTATGATGCAGTAGACGGATGGATGGATGGATTGATTGAGAGGCTGAATGCGTGGGTGGATGCGGACCCTGTCTGCATGAGTCCGCGCATGGGGAGCGCTTGCGGTTGCATGGGCGTTCCGTAAATGCAACCATGCCCTGTCAGTAACGGTTAGCCCTTCTCTCTCTTTTACCTGGCCTGGCGCTATAAGTGGCTCAAACAGGTGGGTTTGGAGAAGCAGAGGCACTTTGTCCCAGTCTTGAGTCCCTTATTCCCAGACCTGCAAAGGTTCACACTTCTCAGTCATTTACAAGCAGGTAAAATACAACAAAGCCTCAGAAACCCAGCCAACAAAATCCAAACACAGTGGGGTTACACAACAACTTCCTTCCATATATTTTGGACATTTTGATTTAATATATTTTCCAATTTTTATATTTTTTGGCTATTCTGACTCAACAGCATAGTTTTATTTGTAGTAGGAACAGAAATAAATGTTACGGATAATTTCTCAGAATGAATGTTTTAGATTATTAAGAACTGATACGGGTTAAGTATGATAGTGATACTGTGTTTTGTTTCTCTTGCAGATGAAATGAATGATAATCAGAACACGTTGTCATATGTGCTGATAAACCCTCCTCCGGACACCATTCTAGAGCTCAATGACATTGTGTAAGTGGCATATATTAATGTTGAAGTGTGCAGTTTTACTATGCTACTTAATTTGTGCTATTTATTTAGTGTGGCGTTAGATGCTATTTATAGTGCAAATAGTATCAAATACAATACATACAATATAAAACCGTATGCAATTATGAAAACACATTCATGAGCTAAACGTGTTGCCAGCCCGTCCAATCAATGTGAGGTTTACAACAATTATAGGCCTATGAAATATCTATTTTGATATTTCATGTCTCTCGTTTAACAGACCTGATTCAAATCATCAGCTCATTAGAAGAGAGCTCCATGAATGACCTGTGTTCCAACTGACATGGTCCCTAGACATTCATTGCTCCCTACTCCCCGAGCACAGGAAATCAGCTAAAGTTTTCTTCATTTAAGAACACACATTTGCACTACACCACTACATGCAGCATCTTCACACACAGAGAAAACTTACTACAGAAGGGATATTTAACCGTAATCCTGAGATTTGCATAGTAGTCATGTCTCACGCACTTTAATGCCCTTTGAATGGAACACATGCTCCTTTTGAACTGGAATCATGGCAGAATTTCCTGCGATGTCCACCTCGCAGGGCACTTATGGTTGAATGGAACAAACCTCTGAAGCAATAAGAGAAACATACAAAATGTGCAGGGCAGGGTGTCATGAGTACAAGGATTAAGAACTGCTGTCCAAAATAATTTGTGATGAGAACAAGATGAATATGACTGGAGATTCAGCTGGCAAACTGAAGCTCAGATCAGTCACGTCAGTTTTGTCTGACTCGACCAGAAAGTGATGGGTAGAGTGTAAATTGCCTTTGGCAGCAAGACAGCATTTGCACTAAAATAGTCAATCCGTCATAAGTATTTTTTTTCGTCATATTACCTTCTAGCTCAACCAATAGCATGCATTTGGAGGTGGGAGTACCCCACTATTAACTACAATATTTGTTAATAAACTCCTAGTTGGCTGATTATTAATTGTTAGTAAGGTAGCTGTTAAGTTTAGGAATGGGGATTAAGGGATCTAAAATATGGTCTTGCAGAATAAGGCATTAATAAGTGCTTTATAAGTACAAATAAACAGCCTATATGCTAGTAATATGTATGCTAGTTATAATAGTAATAGTGACAATTGATCCTTAAAGGCTAATTCACACCACACAGACAAACGCATTTGTTGGGTTTTGTTGGATCAGTGTGTTACCCCTGTGTGCGTCTGTTGCCATTGATCAGTTTCTTTTCACCCGACTGAACATGTTAACGTTTGTTATTGTCTGTTGGGGCAGTGTGAACATTTCAACGGATGCCCATTTCCCACAAGTTGGTTTGATTCTTTAGGGTCTTCATCAAATGTCTGTAACATATTTTGGTTAAAACTCCTCAGTGGTGATGTAAAACAACACCCCTTTACCTTGACAAAAATGACTGTGTTCACAGCGACCCATTTCGGAGCATGTCTCTTTAAATAAGCTACTGCTCACCCTGCCCTATTTCTTTTTTGTGTATTTAGTGGCATGTTACCATTAAAAACAAAATCAATCCACTGTGTCCTCAGTGGCTCCGATGTCAATGGAAAATGAAGAGTCTAATGTTCACTTTTACATCCAACTACAAAACGCCTGCATTGCTTACGAGACGATGTTGCTACAGCTGCTCAAGCGTGGAGTACTGCTCAGAAAATCAAAACGGCTTGATAATTGAAAACTAGATTTTCGGGGAATTAAAAAAAAAAAAGGAATTAATATGCAAACACAATGTAAAAGGCTGGTCTTTAACCATTCAACCTGTTTTCCACCTTTCTGTAGCTACATCATCCGCTCTGATCCACTGGCACACGTCCCTGAGAATCTCCCTGGGGCTCCGACTGGAGCGAAGCTACGACAAGACTATCGACCTGAGACCAGGGATGAGACCCATCTGTAAGAACTGGAAGTTCTTGTTAACCCTCCTTCCCTTCCTCCTCTGCCTTGAGCTGCTACAGTCTGCATGAAGAGTGACGGGACACACAACCTACCAACTGACCACACAGACACGACCCATGTGCCAACACATTCACTACCCAAGCTGCCCAACGGCTAGAACTGTACTACTTAAACACTTTACAGATTTCTCTTTTTTACGACACAGATATACAGAATCTCGTGGCACATTTCAGACTTCTCTAAATGTGGCTGGTCACAACATTTTTGTATTTTAAGACTTAAGTGTGGGGTGTTGAATCACTTTGGACCAAACAAGCTGTCCAAGCACTTTGGCTTTATAGGGTAGTAAATATCAGAAATACTAAAGCAGTATTCAAGAGGGCAGCTAAAGACAGAAGGAAGAAATAACAACTATTACGCCAGTAAGCTGACCCAAACACTGGATAATGCCCTGTCATACATGCAAGGTGTTTGAGTATGATATTGAACAGAATTAGTTTACATCAGTGCTATATTTTGTACAAATATAGCATATATAAATATTTATTTGTACATATATATCATAAGCTAGCCACATATTATTTACGTTCAGTGACCTCTTAGTATTCACAGTATTTTGTTGTGATTTTGTCCTCAAAGCACAAAGGGATTTACATTTGAAATTGCTAATCCCAAACTGAAGCTTTTACATGTGATTGAATACTATGATGATTTACTATAAATCGCTGGCAATTATCACTACAAATGTTATAAGCCAGTTTACATGCGCCGAGAACAGAAGCTAGATCTATTGCCATACAATTTCAAATTTACAGCAAAAAATGGACCATATTCTAGAGCAAACACATGGTCCTTCTGAAGATTGACAGGAACTGTACTGCGCCAGCAGAAATGTGCTTCAGGTGCGTCACAAGTATTTCATGGATCTTGATTAGGTGTCACTGAAGAGATGCCAAATGGTAATATACATAGGATCGATACTGAAATTATGTTTGGGTTATACATTAGAAAATAGATGTAATACATACTGTTGGTAACCATTGTTTTTCCGTGATATTTTGCCTCAAAGCTAATAAACGTTTTTTTGTTTTTTTGTTCGTTTTCTCTTTACAACAGCATTCAGCATTTTGTATTTCTAAAAATAATCGGTTATTTTAATATTTTTATTATTTCTGTGTGCACAATGTACGTTACTGGTCATTTAGGACAAAAAGGTATAGCTACATACCTCTCTATATAAATACATAGAGAGAGCACGAGGGAGAGTATAAATCATTTGAATTTGTCGATTTTATTGCACTAAGCTCTGCTGAGCAGTACATAGTAACCCTTTAAACTACAAAGAAAACATTAAAAATTTTACATTTCACAATACATTTTAGTTTTTGCATTCAAGACATTCCATGGTTCATTGTCATTCCCATCAGTATACGGAGCTGACATTAAAGCCATCATGGAAAGCTGCTTTTGTTTTTACTGTTTCTATTGTTTTAACAGATGTATTCATCTTTCATTGAACAGAAAATGTGAATGTCCACTTCGTGCAAAGTAGCTAAGGTTGAATACCTCTCATATTCTTACCTGTTTGTCTCCACAAAGAAATGTGATAGATGACAGTAAAAGCAATGAAACGGGAATCCTTGTAGCTATTGTTTAAAATATTTATTTTATAATTCTGTTATTTATGTTTATTGCGTATTTAAAGCGTTTTCTGCCTTATTTTGATTCTATTGATCTTATTTACTGCTCAGCTCCAAGACTGTCAGTAGTAATTGAATGTCAACCCTTGACATGTCGAGCAGAATACTGTACAGTTCATCAGACTATATTCATGTTTTTTGCTTGCGTAAAGATGTTGTCACCTACATTCTGTCCACTGGTCATTGTTTTCTCATGCAGATTGCTTTGGGAATGTTTTAAATCATGTTTTCCTAAATTTCCAGCCATAATTGGAAAGGATATGCATAATGTGCATGTTAAAAATAGCCTGCAGATTCCTCTATTTTTTACTAGTTCCCTGAGATTTAAATCTGATTGGCTGATCACAGCTGTTGTAATTTACAAAAATTTCTTTGTGTTATTTTTCCAGTAGTTTTAGAAAAACATGGACCATGCATGTCCTAATCTTGCCAAATGTGTCAGAGACCCATGTTTACATTTGCTGGCTCCTGTTTTTGGATTGTGCTGAACAATACATGAACTTCTAAATTTTGTACAATTTCTTAAATGAAGTCTGTACTAACATGTAAGAATGAATCAATAAATGCTGCATGCAGCCAGAGAACTGTGGCAGTATTTTCCTACCAATAGATACTTCGACTCTGTTGATGTATATATTCACATTTTATTTTGCATTTAATAATGCAGTAAAAAATCCAAATGTCTACATACCAGGTGCATTTTTACATACCATATCCATTATTAGATTTTGCATATTTTACTGTGTGTTTTGCAGGTTTCACCTTACAGAGCAGAAGAACTGATTATTTTGATATATATATATTTCATCAATTGTATTAAGAATTTAGTATTGTATTTAGAAACATACTTCCAGTACCTAACGACTCTGTTTGAGTTTGTGTTTATTTTTTTGTGTTTGTCTCCACCTGTCTCGGGTCCATCGCCCGTGATTTTCCACCACCTCATGTAGCAGATCTATAAAGGTGTACTCATTTCCCAGCAACAGGCTGTCATCTTTTGGAGAACCTCCCGCAGGGGGCGCTCTTGAGTCAGACCCTTCAGACATCTGACCTTGTCGACGGTCTCTCTGAGCTCTCTGTGCTGCTTTCCCTGTTCTCCTGGACTGCTTCTGCAATTCTGACGCAACCTGCTCACTTTGGTGAACTCGATGTGCTTTTGTTTTCACGCTCTGTATTTTCTCAACATCGTCTTTGTTGTTTATGTCCTCTCCAAAAGCAGGCTTTGACTTGCTGCCACCAAATGATGGATTAAAAACGCTGAACAATTCAGAGCAGACCGCACTTTCATCAATTGGCGAGTTCTTGGAGGACAAGTCGGAAAAGATGGTCGACTCGAGACCTGACGTCCAAGTTTCCCCATTTCTAATAATCCTGCCATCCTCCCTTGGTGATATATTAGTATTAGAGAAGCATTCTTTTGCACTGAAATGCAGAACTCTTTGATTGGATGACTCAAGACTTGCCCTGTAAGCGTCCTCATCAATAGCGACTCGGACATCTTCCATTGGGGACGTGATTTCAGGCAGAAACTCCAGTGCAGTGAACTGTGGAGCAGTTGGGAAGACTGCAGGAGAAATGCTGGGTGGAAATGGTCTGATTTCATGTCTGCAACCAGTTACAAATATTAGTTGGGGGAACACATTGAGGACTTGTTGATTTTGAGCCCACTGCTTCTTCCACTGGGCTGCAGTCGGAGGCCAGGTCAGTACCCGCCGAATAGGTCTTAAAGGTCCAGATGTTCCTTTAGCAGTATTCTGATCAACCCCCGTGGTCTGGTTTTCTGGACCAGCACCAATTGTGAGGTAGGGCAGGTTTTCATCAGTGTCCTCAGTCTGGGATGTAACATGTTTTACCCGGAGAACATCTTGACTGCTTCCTGCTCCAACGGCCAACTTGGTCAGCTGATCCAACACATTGTTCTCCACACTATGCTGAAGAACGTCTTTATCTACACTTGTTCTGGCTCGAACACTCTCATCAGTATCTTCAGTTTTCTCATTAAGATCCTCATGTGATTCCAGAGTGTCAGTGGTGTTACTTACCTCAGTGGATCCCTCTTTCTCCTCATCTGCTATGCGTTTTCCATCCTCAAAGTTGTCAATATTAACACACACATTGTCTTTTGTGTTTTCTGAGGTCATCCATCCATTGTAATACTCATCATTTCTTACCCCAACTTCATCAGTGGCCGCTTCTGCTTCTGTCGGTTTAGAAAACATCTCCATCCTGCACAAGACCGGCCCGGCAGATCTCACCCGTTTAATAGGTTCTCTGGTGTCATATGGCCCTGATGAATAAATATGGTAAATCTGTGATATCTTCTCATCTCCAACCACCATCTGGTTTGCCCTCAATAACACTTCTGTCGTGGCAATTTGTGTTTTATTAGTGATTTCAGATTTCACTTTTCTATTTTCTTCTCCATTGCTTTTTGCAGTTGATTCACTGGTTCGGATCATTTCGGATTTCTCTGAAGCAGGTTTTACAGCCTGTAGATGTTTCCTCTCTCGTTTCCTGTGATACAATGCTGAAAGGACACAGATGACAAGTACCAGGGCACACAGTACCACTGGTTACATAATAAAAGGTTAGTCATCCACAACGCAAGCTACTGGACATTAAAGTTACCCAACTGAGGGCTGATTTAATGCAATGAATTAGTTCCACCTACCAATAAAAACAATTAAAGTCGAGTGACCAATTGTAAGAGGTTTGGTTATTAATACAGTGGCAGGGTTCCCGGTGCCAGAACTTCCAGTGGTGAGACTCATAGTGGCAAGAATTGTAGTAGTAGGGCTCATGGATGTGAGGGTTTTACACTCTGGTACCTGCCATACTGGTACACCTTTCAAATCAGGAGGGCTATTGCAGCACACCAACATCTCATTCTCCAGAAGAGAGGCATTCTGCAGACCTGCAAGCATTTATCAGTCATTTAACATTTCACCCAAAAATTAATATTTCAACAGCATTAGATAAGTACAAGATGGAAATTAATGGATACCTCTCAGGTATTTGGCAAAGTCGTTCACCGAGCAGGAGCAGTCCCAGGGATTTCCATCCAAGCAGATCTTTGTACCGTTAAGTGGAAGAAACACATCCGTACTCAAATGTGTCAGTTTGTTGTTGGACAGGTCTAACTGCCTCAGTTTACTAAGACCAAGAAAACTACTTGGGGTTATAGTGTGAACCTGGTTCTGAGACAAGTCTAGGTTGAGAAGGTTTAACAGCCCATCAAGAGAACTATGATCCAGTGTAGTAATTTTATTGTTTGAGAGTCTGAGTGTCTCAAGTGTAACCTGATGGCTGAACCAGTTTGATGAGACTTGGGAGAGACGATTATTGTCCAAATTGAGAGTTTTGAGGTTTTGAAACATATCAAAGGTCTGCGGTCCTATTGCTGTGATACCTTGGTGTGCCATAGTCAGACTGTTCACAGAGGTCAGATTGGTGCTGTTAAACATAGACAAGCTGATTTCTCCTAAACCACTCACAAAGATAATCACAGACGTCAAGCCAGCAGGATAATCTATAGAGAAAAGAAAAATTACAAACGTTGAAGGGAAAGTTAATCTAAAAATAACAACACATCATTTGGGCAGAATGTTCAAGCTACACTTTTCCAAATAATGAAAGTCAATGGTGACCAGGGCTCAGGCAAGATTTCCAGTGAATAAGTTAAATTTCATTCAGTTTTGCGCATAAAGCATCTGTATAGCATTCAGAAGACTTGGAATATAGTGCACAAGTTGTACATTGTTGTTTTTTTGTTTTTTTTGTCCTTTCAGTAGCTTGACATCCACTGGTCACCATTCACTTTCACTGTTTGTAAAAGTGCAGCAATAACATTCTTCAAAACTTCTTTTATTAAGTCATAGGAGCTGGAATGACATGAAAGTAAACAAACCGTGACAATTTTCTTTTGAGTGATCTCCGCTAAAATGCAATTATCCAAATATTTTTTTACAGTACATAGCTGACCATAGTGATTTATCTGACCCACTTCTCTGGCAGATAACATGCACATTCTTTTTGTGACCATCAAGTGACTTCAGACCATCCTACCTTTTGGTATCTCTTTGCAAACATAGTCCGTTTCTGTGTATATACAGGACTGAAACCATGCCTCATGTATATACTGGAACACCACAAAAATAAAAAGAGCTAGGCAGAAAAAAAGAAACATTCGTCACAATTACTTGATTTTGAAGCCAACATCAAATCAGAGTCCAATAATACTCACCGCGCATACTGACAAACATCAAATAATGTCTTCTGAGTTCCTGTCTAATGACCATCCATCCACCGAATGCCTGACCTGTAGAGCCCCCCGCTGAGGATAAACCGCCAGTTGCCAGGATACAAATGTGTCTTCAGTGGACTGTCAAGGATACAGTGCTTTCGATGAGGCACAGCCTGTGGTGTTCCAGTTGACAGAAGTTGGGACACCCATCATGAGACCACAAGAAATTAGACTGCCATCATTTCTTGCAATCACCCAACAACAGTAAAGCTATTAATACAAAAGTTTATCAAATGCCGACATGAAGTCACGTAAAGTCACTTATGCACAATACATGGTACTAATATTCATTACTACGAGGTAAGCTCACTTACTATATAATGCAAGAGGTGTTATAAAATAAAATGGAAGATGACAATGTCAACAATTAAATGGAAAAAAATAATGAGAATGAATTTGACTTGAAATATTTATTAATTCTCAGAGTCTTATTTAAAATAAATAATAATATGGTAATGGAAGCAAAATGACCAAGAATGAATAGTAGTGTTTAAAACAAACAAAAAAAAGAAAACAGGTGATCAACATCAATACAATCTTTTAGTTAAGATATAAAAACACACATATACAAAACTGCAATTTAAAATTAAACAATGCAGTGACGTATAGACAAGTCTAACACCTATTATTTGGAAACAGTAGTTTAAGAGTCATTAAGGGGCTGTCAGTGTGCTCTTTTCGGTGTTAATAGTGTTTGAGAGATGTTTCTCAATGTATAACAGAGTACCTTCCCCTTTCAACAACTAGCTTTAGGAGCAAAAATGGTTTAGTAAGCCCTTTGAAAATCTACCTCAGCTATACACCTTCATGAGCAAACAAATAAAGTGCATGTGCAACACTCAAATTGATCTCGACACCAAACACGAGGCTTTTATGAGTGTTCTCCCACATCTAAGCACAAGGATGTCGGCAGTGTTGACAATTCTTTCACTGAGGAATGTTTTCAACCTTGGTAAATAATTAGACAGCGACGGCAAGGGAAGTAACCGATTATGAATATATTAAATACTGTCATTCAAATCGTTTACAGCGACACTCTTCATAACAGAGCATGCTGCTCTTCTGCATGAGAAAAAGCTCCAGTGCCAACATCAACATGGTTACATTGCATGATAATATTACTAAAACATGATCATAAGTGCACCATAGTACAGACTGTCCAGAGGAGAGGCCGCTACCGAGTAGAACATAAGAGAACTGCATTTGACACGTATCAAGGTCTGTTCGATTCCCTATTGAAAGGACCACCGAGTTTCCAAAAAACGGGCTACAGCTGAGCTGATTTTTTAAAGCACTGAATAAACAGACATAGTACCACAATGCATGAAGGCCAAAAGTATGCGGACCTGGGATTGTCCCAGCGACAACAAAGGAGCAGCATGTATTGGAGGCAAAAAAAGCTTTGTTGAGAGACAAGTCAGCTATTTTTTACATGAATTCGAGTTCTGGCAGTCCTTAGAGTCAGTAAACATGTTTTAAAGACGTTAAGAGGAAAACGTGTATCCCTCGCAAAAAACAAAATAAAAAATAAAGGGAAAAACGAATCAAACAAAAACAATCATGGGGGAAGTGCTTCGTTTAAACAAACGAATCAGTGCCAAACTAATAAATACTTCAAGTAACAAAAAAATGTATCATGTAAAAAGACCACAGAATTGTGGGTAAAGGACTACTTCAACCCAAAACACATTCAAATGAAGTGCATGTTGATTCATGCCTGTTTGTTTGTCCAGCGAGCCTCTTCCATCCAAACTCTGACGGAAGCAAATAAGTGATTACAGGCCTCATTGCGAAAGTGCAGATTTTACGAGTGCCATCGGACTTCACTTTCCGCTCTTTTTTGGCCCTGCGGGTCTTTTGGCTTGCCACAGGTGGTTATGGATAGTCAGCGCATCTACACTAACGGACACAGTCTTGGCAGGGATTACAGTGAACTGCTTGCGGTCCGAGCTGTACTTGTAGAGTTTGTCAATCATCTTCTTAGTGATGCTCTTGGGCCCTGTGCCAGTGAGCTTATGGATCTCCTCTGTGTCGGGGAAGTAGGAGTAAAGGGCTCTGAACTGACAGCCACTGTCCCGGAAGAGAATCATCAAGTGGTTGGATTCGCATTTCTCCAGCTCCTACCAGTCAAAAAAGAAGGCAATTATTTAGGGTTTTTTCACTGTAGTTGACCATCAAGACTAACTGGTTACATCACAGCATGCTATCGGCATGCCATGAACTTGCAAACTGGTCACACACCTCAAGAATGGAGTTCTTTTGTGGTTCATTTACTTTTCCCGCTAAGCAGCAATGAGAGATGGCGTTGTGGATTATAGGCTTGTTGGACTTCGCGCTTGGCTCTTTGAAAAGCTTGGGTCCTACAGTGACAACAACAACATCAATACAAGACATGAGAAGCAACAATGTCCCATAAGGTCATGGATTTTTTTCCTCCTTATTTTATGATGATTCATTATAAATTTTTTCACATATACACTACTGTTTGGTAAGTTTTTTAAAATGTTTTTGAAAGACGTCTCTTATCCTCACCAAGGCTGCATTTATTTGATCAATAAAAGTAAAAAAAAAAATATTAATACTGTGAAATATTGCTACAATTTTCTATTTGAATATATTTTAAAATGTAATTTATTCCTGTGATAAAGAAATCATTCTAATATGCTTATAATATACATATTTGATGTTTAAAATACAACCACATGAAGCAGGAATTTGGATCAATGGGATTTCACTGTGGGCGAGGCTACCAAGTGTGACATAAATAGAAAACAACTGACTGATAAAACTTTGTCTTGCTCTCATGGCTGGTTAGGGCAACAACATTTTTTCCCCTTGGATTTATCGCTTGCAAATTTGTTGTTTCATCTGGTTAGGTCATGGTGTGCCTCTCAGAGCCTTATACAGGTCTCGCGTACTGGAGCTTCTCAGTCTCCATGATTAAAAGCTAAACTACCTCATCCATCACTCTGACACCCAACAAATGACACAAACCTTTCTATTCTCCTCCTAAACAATCCCTTGCCTTACATGGTTCAAAGGGTCCCTGCGGTGAACACTAACAATATTAAGTTGATCAAAGCTAATGTAACCATGCCATTCTGAGCATTAACCAAATAATTTACATAAACCCAAGTATTTTTACACTGATTTTTTAATACATAGTTTGAAAGGGTAGTTCTAATTTTAAACTAATTTCAGCTTTAGAGCAAAGCAATGCCTGTATTTATTCTGCAAACATAAGCAATAGAACAAAAAGAATGTATTTGTCCTGTAAAATGCATTAGTTAACATGTTAGCTATACTTAAAGAGCAAACAAGTGAAACGCTTCAGAGAGTTCGGGCTTAAAGAACAAATTTATCCACTAATATCTACCCAAACAAAAAACCGATGTGTGCTTATGTACTCAAGCACACAGACAAACATATTGCCTGATACATGGTTGAGGTCAGCATGCTGCTGTTGTTAACACGGGATGTTGTCCTTGTGTAGAGGAATCTAAAACAGTATAAATAATTTAGTACTCCAGACCAGCATGTAGTACCCACACTTACTGAGCATCAACACAAATATAAACCATTTGAAAACTCACCAGTGTATTCCGCCATGGATGTTGATGTAATGGAAGACGCCGTGGAACCGTTGTCCCAGTCTCTCTCTGTAGTCCGACTGGAATGGCGACTGAGGCCTGGAAATGACTCTACTGATTCCCCTCTGTTAATGGAAAGAACGAACAGCAACATTAAAGTGCTTGGAGGTCACAGTCTGAATACAGTCGATTGATTCTGAAACGAATTAATGAAATGCAAGCACGCATCTGCATGCAGCCTGTAGGACATGGGAAGGACTTACCGATGAGATCCCGCCCCTCCTGAGTTGACACTGTCTGGTTCAGTGGTGGCCACAGAGGCCAGTGATAGACTAGAGCCAGACTGGGCACTGATGAGATTCTCATCTGGTGAGAGTCATGGTTTCATTATTTTAGTTTAAGTGCATTCAAACATGCCTGCTGTTAACTCCGTAATAATGCAAAAACAGAAGGCACAGTTTAATACTTACTGGTAGCAGGACATTTGGGAAGCGTATCAACTGAGGGTTCTTCCTTCAGCACAGACTTCGGCCTTTGTTTTTTGGGCTTGGTCTTGGGTTTGGGCTGGGGCTGCTCTTGCTCCTCACACATCTCCTGCTGTTTTCTTCTAAGGTATTCCTGCTTTATCAACTCTCTCCTGGCCTTCTCCTCCTCTTTTCTGAGTCTTTCCTCTTCAGCTTTCCTCCTGGAATTGGAAAAGAAAAGAGGCTTTAAACATACAAACTTCATGAAAAAGTTGAAAAAGACAAAGCATCTCTTTATCATATTTATATTCATGGAAGATGACACTTCAAAGGTAGTCAATACCTGGCTTCATCTCTTTTCAGCTCACTTTCAGCCTCCAGCTGTTGCTTTCGGAGCCGAGCCTCCTCTGCCTTCCTCTGTTGTTTTAGCAGAAACGCTGCTCGCTTTTTGGCCAATTCATCCTCTGCTTTTTGCTCGTCCTGCAGATATAAAACAACAAAATCAGTAGGAAAAGTAGTAAAACTAGTGAAACTTGTGTCTGAGTGGTTGTTTGTAGTTGCTAGGGTGTTACTTGGCTACAAAGTGAGTGGGAAAGATTACGTGTCATAGTTTAATACTTGGCCAGATTTTTTTTTTTTTTTCAATTTACCTTGAAAAAGAAGCCCATGCCAGACTTCTTTTCCCCATCGCTCCCATCAGTGGTCACATCCAATACATTGGCATTTTCTTCATCTGGATTGGCAGCCAAATCAGACAAGTCTACCTCAATAAGATTGACTTTTCCTCTAGAAATATCCTCTGAGGAGACATTATCCATTGCTGGCTCATCGTCAAATGTATCCTCAGCATCCTGCAAGGTAGTGGACATAGATTCTTCAAAAGTGACACCAAGGGCCACAGAACTTGGTTCCCTTGAGACCATCCTCAAGTTAGCTTCATCATTAAGGTGGAATGTAGTGCTTTTCAAGTTCCCTTTGTCTTTGTTGAATGAGTCTGATCTTGTGGAGCTCTGCACAAAGTCCTCCGGGTCTGGTATGGGGGTCCTGCCCCCTTGAATGGACTTGGCAGAGGGGCTGTCAGTAGGTGTAGAAGTGGAGCTCTTTTGCCCTTTGCCATGCTCCTTAACTAGCAACAGCTCTGAAGGTTTGGAACGAGACCGTGCTGAACTTAGTTTGGGTGGCTTTCGTACCACAGGGCTGCCACTTGGTTCAACAAAATGTATTGAAGCTCTGACCCTGGTTTCAGATCCATTACTTTGGTCACTGCTAGGTGGTGGAGCAGCACCTGTTGGAGACTGAACATTTTGCTTCATGAGCATTTCCTGCTGAAGCGAAAGTTGCATCATCTGCTGTTGAATGTTTCCGATAGCCTCATTCAACAATTCAATGGAGCGGTTGCATTCATTAAGATCTAACTCCTCGTCCATTTCTAAGGCACTAGGGGACACAGTCCCCCCACCTGCCCACTCAAGAGATGCCTTCTCTGGCTCTTCGGCCTCTTTTGGCCCATCTCTCAGAGCACCAACACAGGTGTCATCTTTCGACGATTTCTCTTTTTCTTGATTGAGTTTTTGGCCATCTTTCAAGAAGTACTCGGACTTTGTAGGCTGGGGGAGAGTATCACTCTTCCCTTTCTTGACTATATGCAGGAAGGCTGCTTTCCCAAGCTTAAGCCTTTGTCTTGCTGTCAAAACCTCCATCTTCTTCTTTTGGGATTCAATTGCACGTCGCTTTTCTTCAAGTTGCATGTGGAGTTGAACAAGTTCGGAGGCCAGCATGTTGACACTGCCCTTGTTCTGTGGTGTTGGACTCTGGTCTCTTTTCATCCTCCAGGAGGTTAGAGGAAGGGAGCAACTCTCCGAGCCATCTGGTGTGGTCCGCTGTGAGCTGCTTGTGCTGGAACGGATATCTTGATTGCTACCAAACTTCTGCATCTTTCGTTCAGCAAAACTGGTCATGCGCACGCTGCCGCTAGCTACACTGCTGACTTGGGACAGACCAGGGCTAGAGCACCTGCTCTCACCATCCTTATACTCATGTTCCTTTACATTCATGTCTTCCCGCAACTTTGCTGACTCTTCGTCCTCCTCATAGAACTGTTTCTTGTCTGGATGGAGCTCTTTGGTGAGCTCTGCATCCTGTTCCTCAATGGTCTCCACAGTCTCTATATCTGACCCTGGATGGATGTCCCATGCTTGGACAGGCATCTTGTCCTCAGGCACCGATGAATGAAGGTAAAACCCAGGTGACTGCTCAGCAGAAGATGGCTCAACACTACTTGTTGCCAATGGTCTGAAAGCTTGCGTCTGCCCAGGGGCTGGAGGCACAAATTCACTGCATTTAGGCTCAATAGTTGTTTCAAACTCAGAGCTAGTGTTGGGGGTAAAGGTCCGGTTAAGGGTGGATGGAGGTCTCCGTCTGGAAGATGAAACAGCACCTTCTGCTCCTGCTACTCTCCGTGCTGATCCTCGCTGCCTTCCCTCTCCCGACTCTTCTTCCTTATTTAGGCATACTGACTTCTCTTTGGCTGGCCTGAGAACTGCAGGCATCAGAGGTTCCAATAAGAAACTGGCTGTTCGGGAATCTGAGGAAGCTTCCTCCTGTCTTCCCCAAATGACTGTTTTAGCACCAGGGGTAGCACACTGTCGTTCTGCATCCTCAGAGTTTAACAGGGTGGTCTCATTCTTGGATGAATCTGGCCTGACAATAGTTACCAGCTCCTCCTCCTCATCCATGTTAACGTTGCCCAGCAGACCATGGCCATTGACCCACCTAATGTTGCCCTGACCCGGATGGCTCTGGTGCTTGGGTGTTACGGTGGAGGCCAGGCTGTCCTCACTGATGGAGCAAGTCAGACTAACGCTGTCGCCCGAGGCCAAATCTGCATCACTGTCCGTAGCAGAGTGGAGAACATACCGATTCAGCTGAGACAGTGGCCTGATTATATTAATAGTAAGAGAATCATGATCAAACAAAACATAGATTTTATGTAATATCTTAAAAGATATGTTAAGTACTCATATTTATTAACAGTGTTGGTACCTCTGCCGTTTATCTGACCAAGCCACTGATCCTCTGGAGTGACCTTCTTGGTTAAAAGAATTGGAACGATTTCGACAGGCTGGTAAGAAAAGCACAAAAATTTGATTACCTGACTCTATTACTCAAGTCACATTCTAACTCAACTGTAAAAAGGAACATGCTTACTAGATAGAGTAATAAAAATTAATTTTAAATATTTCACAATTGATGCATTCATTCAAATTACCATAATGCAGAAGTGTCTTAAAGTGTCATTTCTCACCCAAAAATGAAAATTTTGTCGTTAATTACTCACCCTCATGTCGTTCCAAACCCGTAAGTCCTCCGTTCATCTTAGGAACACAAATTAAGATATTTTTGATGGATCCCGTGAGCTCTCTGACCCTCCCATAGACAGCAAGTGTCCTTACACAATCAAGGTCCAGAAACGTAACAAGGACATTGGTAAAATAATCCATGTGACATCAGGGGTTCAACCGTAATTTTACGAAGCTACAGGAATACTTTTTATGCGCAAAAAAAATAAATAAAGAAAAATAACGACTTTATTCAACAATTCGTCTACTCCGCATCACCCTGGCATCATTGTGGAGAATATCCACTGAACGTAAACAGCGTATGCTGTTCTGTGTCAGCTGCACCACGCGGATACATTATCTACATTGTTTGTACTTTGATCTGAATGAAAACAACGTATCCGTGTGACGCAGCTGATACAGAACAGCATACACTGCTTACGTTCGGTGGATATTCTCCAAAATGGCACCAGGGTGACGGAGGAGAAGAATTGTTGAATAAAGTTTTTTTTTTTTTTTTCTTTTGCACACAAAAAGTATTCTCGTAGCTTTGTAAAATTACGGTTGAATAATTTTTGATGTCACATGGATTATTTTACCGATCTCCTTGCAATGTTTCTGGACCTTGATTGTGTAAGGACATTGCTGTCTATGGGAGGGTCAGAGAGCTCTCAGATTCCATCAAAAATATCTTAATTTGTGTTCCAAAGATGAAACCCTTACGGGTTTGGAACAACATGAGTAATTAATGACAGAATTTTCATTTTGGGTGAACTATCCGTTTAACTGTCAAAGTTACAGTGAAAAAATATTTTTATGGGGATAAAACAATCTTTATCTGTAAGCCAAATATTTTTCATCCTTAAACATTCTGATAAGGGGTTTGTTCTAAACCACTAATCACAATTATTAGGATTCTATTCTGTTACAGAACTTTGTTGATGTTTTGTTAACTTCACATTTTTTGTGAAAGTTTAAGATTACGATAATAATAATTATTATAATAATAATAATAATAATAATAATAATAATAAATAACCAAAGGTGCTAAAAATCATTTCTATTTATGAGACTCAACATTTCTGGGTATCCTTTCCATGTGAGCATGAAAAGTAATATTTTCATATGAATTAGAAGCTTAATGCCATACCCGTGCTTTCCTCTCCTGGCTGAGCCTTCTTCTGTCTTTGTCTCAGTGGCAGAAGTGGGTGGGAGGGGCTGAAGCTGGAACTCCCCTTATTACTGCAACAGCAAGCAGAGGGCACAGTTGGCAAACCACCAGCACAAAAATTTAGGACGAATGATCGCCAGGCCTATCCAGCCAAAATCGAATCGGAACTGACACTACGCATTTTCCATGTGGATGGACAAATATAGACAAGCAGCACTGCTCTGCTTAGGACCTTAAAAAAACTAACTTAATCGAAAAGAGTCTGAATACTATAGTTACAGAGCTGTATTAAAAGCACTAGCATGACATTAAAATGCCTTTTATGTCCAAGTAACAATTTTTTAATGCCAGTGTCAAATAAGATCCCAAATAAGAGTAAGCACAGTAAACCTAAAGTTCTTTTAAGTGAGGCAGGGCAGTGCAGTTCTGTCTCAGCATGTCAGAAAGACACAGGCAGAACATGACAAAGCAAAGACAGGATGAGACAATATGACTCAGGTGTGAATCATAATCACGCAAGCAAAGTTCCCTCTAATGTGCATTTGGGCATGGCTGTGCACTTGTGAATTGCAAAACAAAATTTTCAAGCTTATGGAAGCCCACACTGTTTTTGTTCATGTACTGCTGACATCATGACTAGGAAAGTGCAAAACTACCAAAACCAGTGCAAAATGTGATGTGATCTGCATATGTAGCAGCAGTGCTTTAAAAAGAAAACAGCTACAGATGCACCTTTGTCGTCATGTTAAAATTTTTTATTTGAAACATGATAGAAAAATAACTGTCTCTAGGTGCCTAAAAAAAAAAAAAAAAAACTATCATTAACTCCTCTGCATTGAATGTTTTCTCATTTGAATTACATAAAAAGAAAAAAAAAAGTCAGTGAAATATCTGTGAAAAATGTATGGGTCAGTACATGGTTTTTCTACTCTAGTGGCTCAACGGTTTGCCCAGTAGAAAATAGGTTTGGCTGAGCAAGAGTACAAATTAGAGGGACTATTAATTATTAGACAGTTTACTTCAAAATAAAGGAGACTGTCCAAAGCATATTTTCACATTGACAAAGATCACTGACATTTACACACAAATCAACACATGGAAGAGACAAAACCATGAAGCACTTACAGAGGCTCAGATTCTTCAGGGTGCAGGAAGTACCTGTTACAAACATCCGGGCTGTTCTGAACAGGAAGTGCTGGATCAGCCATGCCAGGAGACACCAGGAAGCTCCGTTTGGTGGCATTGGAGATGGGCACCGTAGGCCTGGCACTCTTGGGCTGAGTCATTGCTCTTGCTATATAATACAAATTTTAATTAGTAACTCAAATTAGCAGAACAACAGGCAAAATATGAGGATGTTGGCTGAATCTTCATGCAAACTTTGTGTTTTAAGTTTTGTATTTTAAAGCTAATAAAACTTCAAAATTCAAAATTAACAAATTTAAGCCCCTTCACTCAACAGTATGACAAATTTACTGCCAAAAAAATTATTTACCATCTTTTAATTCCTGAACATCTCTTAGCTGGACAAATTCAGGCTTGACGATCTCAAACCACCAGAAGAGCTCTGCTATAAATACCATGACATTGTGCTGCAGAAGAAAATGAACAGCGAGAGAATCAAGAACATACCCATGGGGAAATGAAACATCCTGTTAATGACAAGACACATTATACATGACTGAATAACTTACCTTGAGCACAGGAGGTGCGTACAACATGTCCTCTAGAGTCAAATAAAAGCTTTTGTTAAGGTACTCATTGGCGAACTCTTTCAGCAGCTGGATATTATAAAGGCTGTCTGCTATTGAGGTCACCTCTTTCAAGCAGATATCTGCAGATAACAGAAAACACAAAGTTAGCAAAAAAAAAAAAAGCTATCCTGAGGCATACAGCCTCTAACATTCATGAACGCTAAATCAAGGACTGAATCCAAAAGAGGTCAATATTTTCTTGGGAGTTGAAATATCAGAAAAGAACATTTCACAGAATATTTACTTAGCTCAAGAGGCAATGCGCAGTGAAGCACCAAGGGAATAAAACTACAATCAATCAAAAGTATAAGAAAGCAAACCAATAAAACTCTAGAAATTAACCATATAAAACCTACTGTATTACAGTATATATATGATATGCACGTTTCTAAGGCCTCTAAATTATCAACATGATCAATGTTGTGGAACTCGGACATTTGTACTGATTTTTATAAAGTAAACATAAGTATAACTTTTACAGTGTTAGTAATATTCTAAGGTGACAACGTCATAGCTTTGATCGTTAAACTAAGCAATTAAATATCATCTTAGAAAGAAATATTATTGGGAGATACTGCACCAAAATGCATATTTTTGTTCAGTTTGACTCTCTAAATGTTTTTTTCCCTCCTCAAGTATGAACTCCTACATCATACTATGTGAGCAATAACTGCCTGATGTCTGATGTATCAAATATGATATTCAGATATATATATATAAAAAAAAAAAACACTTCTTCAGATTTTTTAAATATATTTTGTCTGAAGGTTCAGTAATATGTTCCATTTCAAACAAATTTTATTTTTATTATTTATTTTAGGCTTAACAGGATTAAAATGAAGTAAAGCATCCGGCTTAAAGGGGAAGTGTGTTAAAATACCTTCTCCTTTCCCAGCTAAATGTGCAGCAAACAATTGTAAGCAAACCATTTGTATGATTTTCCAAAGAATGTAAGCACTGTGGCGCCTTCAAAACATGTCTTGTTTGTTTGAGCTGCCTGACATAGCAACAACCGTCTGAAGCAATGACGTAACTGGGGTGGGGTGAAGGAGGCAGTAGGAGTGTTTGGGAAACCTGATTAGGTTTGGTGCTGCAAGCGGTGAAAAGATTACACACATGGCTTTCTTTAGACTAGCTAACTAGTATAGTATCCCTAGTGTTATTTCACTCTACCATCAAGCTTCATCAGGTCTGGGCAGTAGTAATGGACCACGGTCAGCAGCGCAGCACCATCACACACATCCCTGATCAGGTCCTCCAGCAGGGGGAAGTAGGGCAGCTGTCTACCTGAGGCATGATCCCGCCGATACCGTACCTGCAGGTAACATGAGAGGAAGCCAAACTGTCAAAAACATCTACAACAACAGGCTGTATTTAACAAAGTGACCTTTGGTATATGGCACTGGCACTGTGTAGGCAAGAGACAGTTTTGCAAGAGAAATATATTTTATCATTGAGGTATTTGTAAGAATATTTGCTGATCTAAATAAACTAGAAAGGGATGTAACATAGGTGAATTAGACTATAAGACAACTAAAAGGATTAGTTCACCCAAAAAACTAAATTGGCCTTATTTACTAATCCTCATATTGTTCCAAGAAAGACAAAAAGAGATGTTTAGCAGAATGTCCAAGCTGCTAATTTTTTTAATAATGAAAGAGAATAGGGACCAGAGCTGTCAAGGCAAAAAAAAGAATAGCATAAGTCAATACAACTTTCGCACTAAAACAAAATTAGTTTGTTGCTAAAATCATCTGCTCCACTGTAGCTCTAAAAAGTCCAGGCCCAGTTCTCATTCACTTCTGTTGTGCAGTCAAGAGCAGTTTGAATATTCTTCACAACTACTCCTTGTGTTCCATAGAAAAGGGAAATTATATGAGTTTGGAACAAAATCATGGGGATTAAAAGATAGAATTTTTATGTTTGGGTGAACTGCTCCTTTTAGCAACAACACAGGAGAACAGTGATTAGCCACAACACAAATAACTCAACAAAAGCTAAGGATTATGAATCACAAGATCAGAGCGAGAAACACTGACACGCTGTTGATACATTAAGGACTACAATTTTACATTCTTATGAATATATGCAACATTGCTGCATAATACACCTGCATAAAAAAAAAAAAAAAAAACAGAAACCTAAAGAACATACAATTCGCAAAAGTAGTGGTTGACTGATACGGATTTATTGATGGCCAATGTTGATATCTTAAAGCAGAGTAGCCGATGGCCAATATAAAGCCAATGTATATCTCATTTAAAGATAGTAAATAACAGATGCATAATTTCTGCAATAAAATTTAAATGTTTGCTGCATGGTTAAAAATATGCTATACATATAAAATAAAACAGGTTTTTTTTTTTGTGCGAAAAACCCCCAACAAACATAAGTAGAGTCTAAGTCGCATTTTATTAAATTCAGAAATATCGAGCAAATAAAGGGAAACATTGTAAACATTATAAACATAGCTGAGCTATATGCTATTTTATTTCCCCGCAGATTGAATCATGCACAGAGGTATATGTATGAAAAAAGTATTACAGCACTTCAGTTTGTATGACTAGACAAAACAATGGCAGCACACTACTGTAGAAAGAGAATGGGTGCTCCTATGCATCTGGGCTTAGGCTCTGCCAAAATAAAAGTCCCATTTTCAACTATCAGCCAGAGGGGGAAAAAAGGTATCTGGCAATGCCAATAATTTAAAAAAAAGCCAAATATCGGCCTATATATACACCAGTCGACCACTACACAAAAGCCCTCTACACACTGATTATGGCAGCCATAATCATAATCTTGTGAATGTACTCAATCAATTGTGCAGTCCTAACAGTCACCAAGTCTAGGTTTCAGAGAGGACACAGTGAAAGTTAGAAAGCATATCTAAAGGTAAAGAAGCAGCAGAATGGAGACAGAGGATCTCTGTGCCATTTGTGAAACCTCAACAGACTCCAGCATGCAATGGGCCAGTACAAACATAAGATCAGGCTGAAGGACCACATGTCAGAGAGACAGACAGAAGAAGAGACTAATGAAGATGGAAATAACTGCAAAAAAACAGAAGATGAAAGCTGAAGTTAGAGACTCAAACACACGCAGACGCTCACACACAGATACACACACACAAGTACGCGCAGTGGCATGTGTTAGCTCATAACTGCATGTGCTCAAAGGGTGAAAGGCAGATCATTTTTTGCTATTACAGCGTGAGCCACTGGACAGAAGCGTCTCCCAGTGTGCATTGATTAGATAAAAGCGAGGCCTGAGTGGTGATGGCGTACGTTGGGATTGACACATACTACTCGTGCAGTGGAGAGGAAGCACTCACAACCAACTTACAGGTACTAGTTTCCAATACCATTTTGAGGGAGACTATCCCAGTAGCGAGGGAGGAGGTTAAAGGGAAAGAGACGGGAAGAGGAGCAGAGAGGATGTAAGGTCAGGGGAGAAAAGAGCCGACAGATGTGACCCTGCTATGAGGTTAGAGGAGAAACAGAAGGAGTGATGCCACTGAAGACATTAGATCATTTCCATAAGGCTGTTGTAACATTAGTACCATCTATTCAGATGCGAGTCTTGCCATTTCAGTTTCACATCTGTTTATTATCTTGTTTACACCTGGTATTAACAACTGTTGCATTTGACCCCATCAAGTGGTCAGTCAATTCTGTATCTCGGTGAACACTTAAAAATCAAAGACAAGAATTGCACGATTTTGGGAGAGTAAAAATATCAAACTGTGTTTTTTGGGAGGGGGGATAAAAATTGTGATGGCGATTTCAAATGTGATTGAGAAAAAAAATCCAGGTTTGCTGTGCTTGATTGCAGGGCTGTACAATCTGGCCCAAATTTTGTGATTACATATCAACATGGGTATAAAAAGTAAATAAAATAAAAATAAGTAATTTATTATTATTATTACAAAGTTTTCTATAAATGCCCAAATGGAACTTTTTTCCTCCGGAACAGTTTGAATGATGTTTTCTAGACAGATACAACCCCATTTACAGGAGACAGATGTGAAAAACCAGGTCTAAACAGCACCCGAGAATCAGAGTTTTACAATGCATGCGTGAAACTCTTGTGCTGGGATGTCTGGTACCTTTTGATGACTTGGAGATTCCAGCAGATGCTGCTTTGATTTGTGTTCCTTCTCTGTGATCTCCCTCATTTTCAGATTCACCTGCAACACAAAGAAGGGATTGTTATGACACAAAGAATTTATAATGAACATCTGAGGTTAATACAGTTTTCTTTTGAAAGAGCTGGCAGAAGTCTCCATGCCAGCATGAATAGACATGCTCTGGCCAAGCACTGAAAGTCCCCTAGGACTAGACAAATGCAAGTAAGCTATTAGTACATCAGGTAACACACAATGGTTTAGTCAAACATAACCTTTACAAGTGTACTGTTCCAAAGACACACACCTTGTTGATCCAGAAGATCATAGCATCCTCAAGGTCAAAGGGGAGCTCCTTGGAGGCACTGAATGTGGAGAAACGCTTCACGCAGGTCACAACCTTCTCAATGCTGATCATCTCCACGGTGTAGGCCATCATCAAAGCATCAATCATGGGGATGTGGGAACTCTGTGCCACACAACAGAGAAAAATGTCACACTACTCTATTAAATGCAGCATCACGAACAAGAAAATGTTACATTTTAATACATTTTAAAAAACAACTTTGACATAAATGTGATGAAAATGTAGTATTGTGACACTAAATCACAAGTAGCATATGTTGTAGTTTTATTTAACTTTTTTAATAAATATTACAAATAAATAAAACATTATTATTATTATTATTATTATTATTATTATTATTATTATCATCATCATCATCATCATCATCATCATCATCACACTTTCGATTACAATTTGATTCTAAATCGATTATTTTGGATATATCAGGTACAGTACATAGCAAACTTGGTAACCCTTTATAATAAGGTTCATTAGTCAACATTAGTTAACAACAATTAGTAAACATGAACTAAGAATGAACAATAATCTACAGCATTTATTAATCTTAATGTTAATTTCTGCATTTACTAATGCATTATTAAAATCACAGGTTGTGCTTGTTAACATTAGTTAATGCACTGTGAACTAACATGAACAAACAATGAACAACTGTATTTTCATTAACTAACATTAACAAAGATTAATAAATAGTGTAATAAATGCATTGTTCATTGTTTGTTCATGTTAGTTACATTAACTAATGTTAACAAATGACACCTTATTGTAAAGTGTTACCGCAAACTTTAACAAGGAAAAAAATAAAAAATAAAACTAATGCTCTCAACTAATGCTGTAAAATAAACATGAGAGTCAGTTGGTACTACAGTACTATAATACTGAAGGTTAAAATTACCTGATTTGTTTACAAACACTTAAATTACACTCAGTCAAGTTTTTATAAAGTTATAATACTAATTTTAGTTACATAACTATTTCTACTCCAATTCATTTTTGAAATATAAACACTTAAATGGTGACTGTCATTAATTTGACAGATTTATTTAAATTAAATATTGAAGAACAGTAAAAAAAATTATAATGAATGTTATATGGTGCATATATTTACCAAAATGCTCCACTCTAGAATTCATTTTTCTAGCTGACTAATGAGTTTATGGTCACCTTTCCATAAAGGTAAATGTGATTTTATGTGACATATTTACAAGCTGTTACACTGACATCTTGGTTGAAACACTGATTGAGTGATTACATGAGACAGAAAAAGGATTTCGGGAAGTTGTACTCTTTTTTGTAACATACCTTTGGATGTTCATTCATGTTTATTCCGGACTGTAACTGGTATTAAAGCAAAGGAGATGATCAGATCATGTGCTCTTTGTGCTGCTGCTTCTCTTGAACTGAGGTGCAACAGTGATCTGTCACTCTAAATTAAACAGTGCCAAAATGCTCTTTATTTTTAAATATTGTAATAAAATGGACAGAATTTGAAATCTGAGACTTTGCACAAGCACAAAGCTTATTGTGATTTATTGGATGGGAGGTGCGCTACAATGTTCCATTCAATAACTGAAAACAGGCTAGAATAATCGATTATTGGGATTCAATAATCAATATAGTTTTGTAAAATATACTTTTTCCCCAGCCCGAATAATAACTATATAAAAACTATAAAAAAATACTATCTTTTTTTAACAGGACATTGACAAATACTGTACTTTATAAGCTAGTAAAAGAAACGTCCTTATACTCAGATAGTTCTAATGTTTCAAGGAGCTGCTTTTCCTCGCTGAGAAAGGTAAAATGTGCACACAACTCTGTGGGAATAATCTCATCCTATTTAGCCCAAATAAGGTCATACTGCTCTTAATAACAAAACACTGAGCTCAGTAAATCTGCCAAAATAAAGCACAGTCAAGATGAAGTAAGTAACATAATATTTCACATTTGTCAAGAAATGTAAAACCCTTTATGTAACTTTCCTCATGCTGGCTACAATCCTGAACACTACCTCATGATTTAAATCTATTACAAAGCACATCAAGCATTTCAACATTGAGTCTTAGTCTGAGACTATGAACTGTTATATAAAGCCCATCCAGTTACCATAGCAAACCTAACACCAGTCAACCAGTGACTTGTTCATACGGGCTCACAGTACGTCAGCACAATCTCAGCAGATTGATCCCTGACTCAAGGCAATAGTGTCAGCAAACTTCCAGAGTGTTTTTCTCAGATATGCATGAAAGACGTCTGACAAGCATAAACCAGAAGACTGGAACGTGAAGAGCTTTGGACTCAGATAAACATAGGACTAAAGTAGAAAAGCACACTATCACACTTCTACCATTTATGCAGTATGTGTACGGTGCACAGTATTAGGGTTGGGTACCGAACTCGGTACTTTTAAGGGTACCGACCGAATTGCGTCGGTACTACCGAGTATCGATTCACATTAAATCAATCGGTACCACATTTCGGTACCTAAGAACGCATCTGATCGCGTATGTTACACACACACACACACACACACACACACACACACACACACAGAGAGAGAGAGAGAGGTGTCACCACTGACAGGGCAAACTGAAATGTTCTGAAGTGGTTACATTTCTAGGGCCATATGGTTTGGATTTTTGAAAAGCCTGTTGACTTTTGCCGTTTATCTAAGGTGATTTTGGAATTTTTTTTTTTTTTTTTTTACATTTGTTTCTATTTAGTTGCACAGTGTTTGCCGCTTTTTACTTTATTTAAACTGTGTGTATTTTATTTATTTTATTTTACATCAACATGTAGGCCTATGCCGTGTCTCTAAGATTTCTTATTCGTTTTGCTAATAAATGTTCTGTATTTATTTGGTTCCACAGTGTTTGCTGATTTTCAGTTTTGTATGCCTACTAGGGATGCCAATTTTAGACCATTTCCATGATCGATCGTCGTTTAAATTAACGATCAATTAATCGATTAATAGTTAACCTTAATACTGCGAAATGCGTCTATTTCAGTGGCATGTATTCACCATGTATTCAAAATGCAGGCTTTCTCACCCGAATGCCAGTGGTTTTAGTCTAAATAAAAGGCTAGTAGCAGGACTGTAAAATGAATAGATGTGATTATGATCATTTGATAAAATGAAGAGAGCGCCCTGTGGATCATTTTACTTGGCTGTTTCAGATCCCGTAACGGAGACCGCTGAACGTGCCTCTTTAAATGGTTTCATTGTACTCGTTGTTGCATTTTAAAACACAATCGCAATGTTTGCAATTGACATTATTGGCATTTAAATAAAATGATCCCAAACGTAACTGCGGGTCAGAGAAGCGCTTCTACTGGCGGTGCTACGGTAAACACTGCTGCTCACATGAAACATTTTAATGAAAGTATGACACAAGTGAGGTACAAAGCTTTGTTTATAAGCGAAATAATGGGTTAGCAGGCAAATGTTACATCGTGACCTGTCCATTTAAAGCTATACGCGGCTTTATGTTCTGTTCTGCCGGTTGGTCACGAATTTCCAGGAATTTTATAATATTTATTGTTTCTTTTTCCAAATCCTCGCTGTCTCACCCTCTAATTTCACAGGTTTATTTTATTGTCATTCACTTTTAATCAGTTTTCACATCTCTTAGCTATTGTGGTAAACATGCGGGGGAAATTAAAGATTTCGTGGCCATGAATTAAGAATTCGTTCCCTTGTTTTAGATAAATCATGGGTTTTCTAGGGAACAAATTAATGAAACAGACAGAGCCCACAAATTATTAAGTCTAATGTAGAAACGAATGAAACAATTATATCTAGGGAAATTATTATTAAACATGACTTAGTTAGCCTTCTACATTTCAATATAAAATAAATGTATATTGTTTCTTGTTTTAATGTTTAGATCACATTAAAAGCGTAATTTGTACGTTAATGTATAATTTGTAGCATGGTGCATTTATATTCATTTTGTTAATAAAAGTTCAATGAGTTTGACGTTGTATTGTTGTTGTTGCTTGGTGCTAATTTGAAAGTGAAAGTAAAATGCACACTGCAGTTTTACAAGCTATTTAAAAGTGAAGGAAAGCGAGGAAAAGAGGGAAAACTCTAACAAACTAACCTGTTTTGGTCTTATTTTTTAATTGAAACAAATGTTTTTGTTATTACACAGAGTACAGTACCGAAAAAAAGGTACCGTCAGGGACCGGTACCGAATTTCAAGTACCGATACCGGTACCGTACCGGTTGAACTGTGAACCGTACCCAACCCTAAGCAACCTGCATGTAATAAACAGATGACCTACTACATTTGCCAATATGTGGATTTCCCAGCTTTTTCCTAACTAGTCTACTGCATTTTAAATTATGGAAGACATTTCCAGTAAACAATCATTTAAATCATATGGTTGCGCTACAAATAATCCTTATCCATCCTTCAAGTTCTATTTTCAGACTTCAAGAGAATATTGTGACACTTGATATGTTAATGAGACCTGGTATAACAAGAATATCTATGGCAAGAGCTCTTTTCAGTCCGCTGCATTCTTTTCCTCCTGATTACTTTCTATTTTCCTTCATTCTGTTGTAACTATATGAAAAAAGACAACAAACACAGCGCATATGCAGTCTGCTCTCCCGATGGAATGTACTGGGAATCTCTCATTTTCCCCCAGATCCTCACGTCTCTTCCTAGGTTTGTTTTTGCATGGATGCTGTAAAATTTAATCGTTACATATGTAACATAATACAGACATCTATTACTACAGTGATATTTAACATGTCCATAATATTGTTCAAACAGATTCAAGCTTTAGAGGTTATTCAAAGTCTTGTAAATGCTTTTACATTTTTAAATTTTCTTTTAATGTCCAATTGTTGAAGGGTGAGTACAATAATGTCACCTCATTGTAATTTGGTGATTGTTTTTGGAAAATGATTATTATTGTGTTTATACAATGAACCTCCCTTGTTTTTTTAAAAAAAAATAGTAACAGACAATATTACCAAAAATCATCATGGGGAGTAGGAAAAAGGTGGAAAACCAGAGCAAACTTTGCCCCACAATGCAATACTCTCAACTTGACCAATGAACGGGTATCTTACAAGTGAACCAGAAGTAATATCAGCCATGATTTTTTTCTTAAAATCCTCATTATTTGATCAAAATACCTGCAACTGCAACTACACTTTGCTGAATTACACATGCAATTTAAGCAGGTCATCTAGTACACATATGTTTGAAATGTTTATCACTGCATAATGTGTTCTGTCTCACACTATTTTAAAGCAGAAGGCAATTACACTACCGTTCAAATGTTTGGTGTCAGTGTGAATTTGAATTTTCAGCAGCCATTACTACAGTCAACAGTGTCACACATTCCTTCAGAAATCATTAAAATATGCTGATTTGGTGCTAAAGAAACATGTTATTCTAAAAGTTAAAAACAGTTGTGCTGCTTAGTATTTTTGAGAAAACAGTGATCCATTTTTCAAGATTCTTCAATCAGTCTTTCCTGTCACTTTTGATTTATTTAATGTATCCCTGATTAATAAAAGTATTAATTTCTTTAAAAAAAAAAAAAAAAAATACAAAAAATAAATTCACTCCAAACTTGTGAATGTTAGTGTACAATGAAGTAGTATTCCATTCCAAACTTTGCCTATGTGTGCAGTTACACAACAGGATTTAGTGGTCAACCAAATTTAGTGGTCAGTCAAAATGGCATGAAGCATTCATGTCACGAGATGTAGCAGAGAATAAAGAGGCTGCCATGAGACTTTAAAATAGTATTGCCCCTAAAGTCCAAATAAACACAGTAGCATTTATGCCAGGGGGCAACTAAATAGGATGCTAAACATTTATTTTCATAGTACAGTATATACAAATCCTTCACATAGCACACAATAAATTAAACTATATTAAAAATATCACTTCATGGCATAAAGGTGTAAAACCCGTTTTGACTTTCCTTAGTACTCCTCTCCGAAAAACTTAATGCATGCATGTAGCACTGATGTCTTAGTTTAGACTCGTTCAAAGCAAACAAATTACACCTCTACCTTTTAAAGTCATTAAGTTGTACCTACACACCTCACAAAGCCATTCTGTTCAGTCTAACAGGTTTGTGTGGATCAGACCGTACTAAGCTCTGTACAGGGTGTGGGCTCGACCACAAAGATTTGCATTTGAAGTGATAAAAGCACGAGTGAGTGTACAATGCTGATTCACCAACATCAGTGATTGCCATTCAATGGAGAAAGCACATCACTGGCTGAAATAACACGGCTGTGAATCAATGAAATCCACTCCGCTCTGTGCTACTTTAGCTCAAACACTGATCTCACTAATTGTTTAGACAGGTGATTGTAGAGGTTATACATGAGGGGAAAAAACACACACTGGATATGCCAACAATAGCAGCTTTCTCCTGTCAGTGCAGTAGATATCTGCAACAGGAAGAGCTCTGCAAATCACAGATTCCATGTCACACTTGCTTTTTTTCCTTTGTCTGGATTTGGACTGTAATTAGTGCTTGCTAAGACAACCATCACTATTATCATTTCTTCCTCCAGATAAAATGCTGGTGCTTGTGCTATGCATGCGAATGATGCTTGAAAGCATGTAGCTTATTGAGCAGACTAGTTTTTATATCTAATAATGCCTTTAGAACTGGGGCTGTAAACAACTACCTTCAAACCTCCCAGAACACCCTAGCAGCCACTTAAAACACCCTGGAAATCACACCGTAATATGACTCATGACCATATCTTGGCAGCAGAATATCATAGAGAGTTGGGGATGGGCTCTTTTGACCGGGAGCTGAGTACTGAGGTCCATACGGGACCCCTGCTGTATCTTGGCAGCAGAATAACGGCGATATGGGGGTAGGGATCTTTTGATCCATGGCAGTGTACAAAAATCATTTCAAACATCAATAGGTTTGGATCAGTGAGATTTTTAAAATGTTTTTGAAGGACATCTCTTACACACACCAACGCTGCATTTATTTGATCAAAAATACAGTAAAAATGTATTATTGTGAAATCTTATTACAGTTTAAAATAACTTTTCTATTTCAAGATATTTAAAATGTAATTTATTTTTGTGTAATGGCAAAGCTAATTAGGGATGCACCAAATTTTCCGGCAATTTTCGGCTGAAAGAGATAAACGTCCGAAAATATGATCCAAAAATATATGCTGTGCCGCACCACTCAGCAGCAGGTTTAATTCTGCCTCTAGCCGCTGTCACTGCGTGGTGTGACACTCCGCTAAATATCCCGCTCTATGAATGTGCGTTCCGTCTGCTCATGCTCACCGGAAAAGCAATATCCGCCCAAAGCACTGACAGAAAATTTCTATGTTGAATACTTATTCCTGTTTGCAATAGCGCTACTGTGCTGTAACATGACAACGCTGGTAAAATGACGCTACCCCCTCATGATGCTATGTTCTGCTCACAAGCACTGACAATAACAGCAAGGACTATACACTATTTGGATAATTAGTAAAAAAATAAATAAATAAATAAATAAATAAATTTATATATATATATACACACATGTATTAATGAATTAATGAATAATTACATGTATTAATGAATGTAATATACGTTTATATACAAACATGTTACTATTCAAAAGTTTGGCATCGGTAAGAAACAAAGAACAAAGAAACTAATGCTTTTATTCAGCAAGAACACATGAAAATGCCCATATAAAAACTCATTTATTAAGTTAATTTTCTTTTTGGGGTCGGTTTTGATACATTTACATGATTCCTCTTTTCATCCTCTGCCTGGAACACTTTGTTCCTGTCACTTTAAAGCCCACCTTTCCGCAAAAGCCCAGTCTGTGCTGATTGGTTATTTTGTCCTGTCTGTTTTGACCGGTCGGCTGCTTGGAGCGTGTTTTGGAAATGTAACAGCCCTTACCATAGTTGGGTTTCAGCTCCCAAGGCTTCATGAACAGCTGTAAACAGTATTATATCTATGATAACTATGGCATAGTTATCATTAACTATGCCATATCATTAACATAGCCACATTATTTTAGTTTTTTTATATGGCATATAAAAAACTAAAATAATGTGGTTGCATAAGTGTGCACACCCTTAAACTAATAGTTGTTGAAGCACCTTTTGATTTTATTACACCACTCAGTCTTTTTGGGTACGAGTCTATCAGCATGGCACATCCTGACTTCGCAATATTTGCCCACTCTTCTTTGCAAAAATGCTCCAAATCTGTCAGATTGCGAGGGCATCTCCTTTGCACAGCCCTCTTCAGATCACCCCACAGATTTTCAATCGGATTCAGGTCTGGGCTCTGGCTGGGCCATTCCAAAACTTCAATCTTCTTCTGGTGAAGCCATTCTTTTGTTGATTTGGATGTATGCTTTGGGTTGTTGTCGTGCTGAAAGATGAAGTTCCTCTTCATCTTCAGCTTTCTTGCAGAAGCCTGAAGGTTTTGTACCAACATTGACTGGTATTTGGAACTGTTCATAATTCCCTCCACCTTGACTAAGGCCCCAGTTCCAGCTGAAGAAAAACAGCCCCAAAGCATGATGCTGCCACCACCATGCTTCACTGTGGGTATGGTGTTCCTTTAGTGATGTGCAGTGTTGTTTCAACAAACATACCTTTTAGAATTATGACCAAAAAGTTCAACTTTGGTTTCAAGACCATAACACATTTTCCCACATGCTTTTGGGAGACTTATAATGTGTTTTTGCTAAATTTAGCCGGGCTTGGATGTTTTTCTTGCCACCCTAGCCCATTGCCCAGACATATGAAGAATATGGGAGATTGTTGTCACATGTACTACACAGCCAGTACTTGCCAGAAATTCCTGCAGCTCCTTTAATGTTACTGTAGGCCTCTTGGCAGCCCTCCTGACCAGTTTTCTTCTCATCTTTTCATCAATTTTGGAGGGACATCCAGTGCTTGGCAATATCTGTTGCGCCATATTTTCTCCACTTGATGATGACTGTCTTCACTGTGTTCCATGGTATATCTATGCCTTTGAAATTATTTTGTACACTTCTCCTGACTTATACCTTTTAACAATGAGATCCCTCTGATGCTTTGGAAGCTCTTTGCGGACCACAGCTTTTGCTGTAAGATGCGACTCAGAAAATGTCAGGAAAACCCTACTAGAATAGCAAAACTTTATTTGGGTTTAATCAGAGGCACTTTAAATGATGGCAGGTGTGTACTGACTTCTATTTAACATGAGTTTGAATGTGATTGCTTAATTCTGAACACAGCCACATTCTTAGTTATAAGAGGGTGTGCACTTATGCAACCACATTATTTTAGTTTTTTTATTTTTACTCCACCTTTTCTAAAAGATTTCAGTTTGTTTTTTAATTTAGTTGTATGGGTTATAGTTTACATTAAAGGTGGAAAAAGTTCTGAAATAATTTATCTTGGTCTCAATTTTTTTTTTTTTTTTTTACATCACAGAAACCTGTCATTTTAACAGGGGTGTGTAGACTTTTTATATCCACTGTGTATACACACACACACATACATACATATATATATATATATATATATAAAAATTATGTTGCACTGAATTGAATAAAAATAAAATATTGATATTTAATATTAATATATTTTCTGTACATTTGTGTTACTTTCGATAAAATTGTTTTTTTTTTTGTATGAGGTAACACACTGTATCAACCTCCAATACTGATGCCATAGTTATCATAGATATAATACTGTTTACAGCTGTTCATGAAGCCTTGGGAGCTGAAACCCAACTATGGTAAGGGCTGTTACATTTCCAAAACACGCTCCAAGCAGCCGACCGGTCAAAACAGACAGGACAAAATAACCAATCAGCACAGACTGGACTTTTGCGGAAAGGTGGGCTTTAAAGTGACAGGAACAAAGTGTTCCAGGCAGAGGATGAAAAGAGGAATCATGTAAATGTATCAAAACCGACCCCAAAAAGAAAATTAACTTAATAAATGAGTTTTTATATGGGCATTTTCATGTGTTCTTGCTGAATAAAAGCATTAGTTTCTTTGTTCTTTTTTTCTTACCGATGCCAAACTTTTGAATAGTAACATGTTTGTATATAAACGTATGTTACATTCATTAATACATGTAAATCACGCATATTATTAAATATATAACCCCATATATACACATATGCAAAAATAGTATGAGCAGTGCTCCAAAAATATCCAAAAATACAAAATAACATAATACGTTTTGAACGCAACATTGACGCACCATTTTAATTGGCTGGCAGGTCAGATCTGAGTCGGTGACAGGCGTGTCATCGCCCTCCATGACATAGATGCCTTTGCGAGACAAGGCCTGGATGACTGACTGGTGGGACTGCAGAGAGGCCACCTGGTCTCCTTTGAGAATGAGGGTGCACACGCGACAGTACAGCTCACAGGACAGCAGTAACCGGATCACCGGGGGCTTAATGTGCTCCTGGTCATACTGGTCTGTGTAGAAAGGGTCTCGCAGGTCCTCTGGGATGTGATCTGACAGAAGGAGAAAACAATAAATTAGGATATAAAGAAATTAAGACCCTGAAGAAATAGGCCTACTGAGGATGTTTTCAACTACTTTGCTGCGTCTGGCATCAGATGCAATCTACCAGCAATCCCTTGCTTTGTTGCCAACTAATGCACTATGTGCTAGACAATAGCGTGATGGTGTGAAAAGCCAGCCATAGGGCTCTACCCTCTTCACGAGATCTCCTGTGCAGACGCAGATGAGCTGTGGCAGCTGGGGTCTGGCTGCAAGCAAAAAGCTCAAACGTGTCCTTGTCTGGGCAGCCATTGCTCTGTCCGCCACACCCACCTCACATATATCCACACCCTCTGCACCGGTATCCCCCAGGAGAAGCATATCATTAATGTGAAGGCCCTGGGTGCAATCATCCAGCAGGCGTTTATGCACACACCTGCCCCCTCTGATATACCACGTGGAGCTGTCTGCTTTGTTCCAAACCAGTATGTCTGCCACAAGCAGGTGTTGTTTAAAGAATGGCATTTAATAGTAAGTAAAAAGAGTAAGTAAGTATTATACAATTTTGACACAGGAAAGTAATCATTGCATTGCATTAGCATTGCGTAGCAAGTGCACAGGAATATCTATTTACAGCTGGAACATTATAATGAATGATTTAAAATATTTATATGAATGTATAAATGTAGTGTCTACTTTAGGTCCTGTAAGAGATCAACATATCTTTTGATTTATTCAGCCATTTCTAGTTCATTTGAAATAGTCATGTGCTGTGACAAATTATTCATTAAGCATATGATATACACTTTCAATTATAGAAATCTGTCGATTCTTATGAGGTCATAAACCTGCAGGCTTAATAGTTAAGAATTGATACCTCACAATATGTATTAACTAATATTACTAACAATGAGCAATGCACTTGTTACAGTATCTATGAATCAAACTGTTCATTTTTAGTTCATATTAGCTCAGGTCCATTGAATAATATTAACAGACACAACTTTTGATTTTAATACTATATTAGTAAATGTTTGAATTAACATTAACCAAGTTTTTTTCATTGCTAGTTCATGTTAACTACTGTAGTTAACTAATATTAACAAATGATGTAAATTATTGTAAAGTGTTGCCAGAATTTCATCTTTGTGTATGTGTTAACTATATTAAACATGAAAAATTCACAAATCTACACCAAAGGGCAAGACGCAGAAGACAGGGTCCCAGTTGCAATCATTTGCATTTATACTACATCTCAGATTTAAAAAAAAAAAAAGAAAAAAAAGAAAAAAAAGAAACTGAAATGGACATTCAAAACGACATTCAAAGCAGTGATTAGCAGAATGCAAAGGAGCCCTCCAAATCTGGGCCACTTCTGACAGTAAAGAGGCACATGGCCTTCATCGCCATTCAGGCCAATTACTGGGCCAAAACAATTCCGCTTTAACTGCAGCTTTACTGAAGGGAATATCCTGAATAACAGATGAGCCAGAATGGGGGAAAAGGACAAAGAACTGAATAACGGTGGGATAACTAACTGTATTTGAACCTCAATCCACAAACAAGCACATATCTGACCCTCCAAGAAATGCAATGAATTACCTTGATACATTGATATACATGATATTATTATTACCAATTATTATTATGGCAGACTGACACACCTTGCATAGACCATTCAGAAAATTAAACATTCAACAGCAGAGAGAGAGTTTCCTCAGCATTAAAACGAGGTCAGGAGTCTTACACACCACATTTCTGTTTCAGTCACTGATAATGGCCGACCGGGGTGCCTTTTTGAGAGAGGGGGTACAGGCTACATATCAGTACATGCTTGAATACATCCTCCAATAGGATAGCATTCCATGTTCCCAGTCTTATGAGGTGATTTAACAGGAGCCATATGCTCAAACAGATCTTGTGTGCAGCTCTTCTGGGTACCACCATGAATCAATACTGAATAAGTCTAAAAATCAAGAGCAAAATGAACAACGAACTAAATGAATACATGACATAAAAAAGTGAAAAAAAAAAAGTTCCACCCATTACAAGTTTGATGTTATTTGGCCACACACAGCACTGCTCATATATAACAGTCATTAGTGACTGATACTAGAGCAGAGGCTAAAAATATACCTGGAGCAACTATGGCTTCTGGTCACTGCTTTTTCCATATGCAGGTGCTCACACTGTTAACCCTGACTGGCTACAGAATGAATAATTATGTCTCAGTGATGAGTTATCAACTGTGCATGACCACAAGTTAAAGGCATCCCTAAACACTACTATTGTGTATATTTGTTAGTTAAGCACACTTCAAATAAATAGGAAAGCTTCTTACATTTATGTATAAAATATGCAGCAAAGACAAGTTGCACTTGCGTGATGTCTTTATGTGCTATAACTGAATGTACTGAAAGTCAACAGGCTTTCTCCCCATTCACTTTCATATGCAAAAGAGCAGCCTGGATATTCTGCTGAACTTCTCCATTTGTGCTCCACAGAAGAAAAAAAAAAAAGTCTAGAACAAGGGCAACTAAATGATGACAATTCTCAATTTTGGAGGAATTATTTATTTAACAGATGTATAAAAACTTGTTTTTTTTATTTAACATATACATACATAATATACTTCTTTGGACAGAACTAACAAAACAGACTCTTGGTGCTCTGCATACAGTGAATACTCCATATCTGCTGACAGGGAGTCGCTGGCATTAGGAAAACCCTTCCTGTTCATCCACAACATTTTAATAGTGCAAGCACTGCAGATTGGACAAATGCTTGTGATCCTGACTGTCAAACACCACAACAGTGGACTCAGACTGGTGCCCTCCCACCCCAAAACAACTACACTCCCCCATAAATCCCACAGACTGCTACTTCAGAGATACTTACATTATTCATCTAAACAAATCAATAAAGAATAGGGTTGATTAGGCCTTTTCAGGCATAACATTTGTAGGCAATATGCAATTGATACATATGTAATATTTCTTGACCTCTCAAGGTGTTGAGTGGTATTTGTTTTGTGCACTGCTTAAAAAATTACCCTAACTCTAAATCAGTGCCCTCTGAATGAATAAAGAGTAAAATACCAGCAATACCATATCTGTACCATAGCAACACCATGGTGTTTAGATATTTTATGTAGCTTGGAGTATCATGTCAAGATCTTGGTACTGTATTAAAAAAAAATGTAGCAGCTTAATTAGGAGCCTTAATTAGAATCAATGTTTATTTAGTTAATGCTTACAGTGAAGATTAATGCAGTGTTTTATTTTACATTTGATTACTATTTTCAATTTATACAGTATTTTTTGAATACTACTGTTAGATAGACCAACTTGAAAACTTATTTTTTTATTTATATAATTGTCTGTAGTTTTTAATTATTATTATTATTATTATTATTATTATATTTCATTTCTTATTTTTGTGTTACTGACTGCTTACCTGTTTTCAATAATAATATATTTATTTAGGTATCAAGAATTTCAAAATTTCAGTCGTATCGAAAATATTGGTACTGTAACAACCTTGTTTCCGGTTTAAAAAACAAAAGAGGGGCTGCTATCATGCTGCTATCATGATTATTGAGATATGTATCATGGTATTCTTGGAAATACTTTTGTAGTACTATGTAAAAAACATAGTAAATGATTTTCAGCAGCATCCATCAAAGTTCCACGGTATTATCATCTGATCCCAGTGCAGTTCAATGTCCCTGTGCTTTTTTGTAAGCTTAGGCAGTGTGAAAATACCACGGTTTTATTAAAATATCAATCGTACATTACACTGTATCCTGTTAAGTACTGCATAAAGACCATAGTACATGTTCAAGTAGTATGGAAATATCATTTTTGGACATGTAACACGACAACGCCTAAGTAACTATGAATATGGTAATCATTCCCATAATCATTGCTCAGTACCATAGTACAGAGATGGTATCAGGTGGTAATACCACAGCGGAGCAGCACACCACACATCTGTCCGTCTAGCCAACTGTCTTTGATTACATATCACACAGACTCGGTTAATAAATAAAGACTATTTCTCTGTTCTCATTCATACACACAATCAAACCAACTCACCGATACCGAAGGCTTTGGCAAACAGCCATCGCAGATTAGCCGCTATTTTGGCTCGGGCTGGATCATACATTTCCAGCGGCACGATCTCCAGCGCCTCGCCCGCCGCCTCCATCTTTCTGCGGGCGCTGTCTGCGCCCAGCTCCGCGTCCATCCTGCGAGCACCGTCTGCAAACACACCCGCAAAAGCACTTTCAAAAAAGCTAAACGGCTCTCTTTTGAGGGCATGCGGCGTTTCATAAACTGCATGTCAAGCACTGGTGTGTCAGAGGCTTTGGAGCAATAACTCTTTAGCGTCCAAGCTAGTTAGCACATGAGCAGCTTTTATTCCAACACTACCCTCTAAAATCTGTAATAACACTAAAATCCCAGACACAAACGACATGTACATTTGTTACAAACAGCTACTGAACAAAACAAACCTGCCCGCCTGGATCCTGACAAGATAAGCTAGCCTGTGATTAGTTTATATGCAAAGTAACTAGCTAGCCGTCGCCCAGGTAGCTAATAAACACCAAACTAATTTATTAAATGTTCAAACACTCACATGGAGAGGTAGATTTAACCATCTGTGAGAACTGCTTTGCATGTTTTGACTGAAATACAGTTACCAGCAGCTAACAGCTAATGCTGTTTAATGAGATGAGGGCTAGCAACCCGCAGCTAAACAACAGCCCCTTTGTCAGCAATTAATGAAAACAGCTACATTTACCGCCACGTACCTTCCAGATAATAAACTATAAACAATCCACTCTGGCAAATCTGTGGGAGAGCGATGAGAGAAAAGGATAAAAGTCTCCGGCGGGAATCATGAGGCCACGTTTAGTCCGAACAGATACAAGTGAGTGAGTGTCTGTGAATGAATGACAAGCCCTTGAGAGTGTGTTACAGCCACACTTCAAAATAACAGCAACAAACACACACTGGAAATACAGTTTAAAATGCGAATTACTGGCGATGTGCTGTTGTGAATGAGAATTATGCAGGCAGATATTGTTATTAGGCCTGATGTTGTGTTTTGTTGAGAAAAGCACGCACCTGTTTTACCTGTGTTTTTACAAGATAACTGGAAATACTTATGGGATGACGCTAAAATCTTATGGAGGTGAGCTGATTCTTGAGCTTTCCTAGTTATATCACGATAATTATTTGCTGTATTATTTTTGATCAGGTTTATGGACATTCCAGCCCTATGGATTAAGTCAGGTTATAATGAGCACCGATAATACAGTGTGTTGTTTACGGGTCTTCATTGCCCTGTCTGTTAGTTGTGATAATCCAGTTTATTATTTTCAGATTCCTGGTGAATTTATGAAGTAATGTAAAATATACAGAGGTAGGTACTGTAACAGGGAGACACAAGTGTGATATCAAGTTTCCAATTTGTATATGGGTCAAAGAATAAAAGGGTTTTTCTAGCATCAAAACAATAAAAAGTACAATACAGCTTAATTGTATTTTTCTGCACATTAGAATGTGTCCTCATTCATTCATTTATTCTGAGTAAAAAATAATGACCATCGTACATTTTTTCCATTTACAGAAGACACCCACTAAAAATGTCATTCAGTTTAACAATAGTTTATATTCCAAAATGTTATCAGACATATTTAGAACAAGAGTCATTAAATAACTCTTAATTAAAATACTTATTTGACAAATCTTTGCCTTCAAACCACTAGGTTTTATCATTTGTCAGCAGTTTTTAATAATTTAAAGTATAATAAAACTTAGTATGATCACTTTTCTTTTATATATTTCAATAAGTACAGGTCAGAATAAGTATAATTTTTACATAAATATATCTGTTATACTGAATGACGATGGAACATTATTTCACCCATATTTTGACTTTTTATTTTCCCAAAAGTTGTTTGAAACATTAAAGTATTCACTTTACTTGCATTTAATACACATTTTATGTATACAAAATCAAATTTAGTTTGATGCTAACACTAAAATGGGACATCTCACCTTTGATCCATATAATTGTATTTACCAATAATACACTACACTATAATACACTTTTGTTTTCAAATATGGGCTTAGGTCCAGGTTTAAAGTTCTACATTTTTCATGGAACTACTGTTATTGTGAAGGTGGGTTTACTTTTAGTTTTAGCTGAGATTAGTTACTGCTTTAAATCACATGCAGAGAGAGAGAGTGTGTGTGTGTGTGTGTGTGTGTGTCTACCTGTTTTTCTATTCTGGTGGGGACTTAAACCTTAATACACACAGACTCATGGGGACTCGTGTCATGGTGGGGACCTAAATTGAGGTCCCCACGGGTAAAGAAGCTTATAAATCACACAGAATGAAGTTTTTTGAAAATCTAAAAATGCAAAAAGTCTCCTGTGAGGGCTAAGTTTAGGTGTAGGGCTGGTGTAGGGCAATAGAATATACGGTCTGTACAGTAGAAAAACCATTACGCCTGTGAATGTCCCCACAAGGATAGCGAAACGTACGTGTGTGTGTGTGTGTGTGTGTGTGTGTGTGTGTGTGTGTGCATACATGTGTGATTTTAATTTATTTATTTTTATAATATTAATATTTAGAAGTGCTTTGACTGGTAAACTTTTCTCGGGTTTTCTGACACCAGCTTATTGGACCTGTATATGTACAGGATTCTCTGTCAGCAGCCAACGATTGGTCTGCGTTTATTTGAAGTATCTGACGAATCCCTCTCCTTAATAATAAAGATGTTATTAAGAATAAATGAATGAATTGGTGACCAGTTTCTGCAATGTTGCAAGAAAATTCAGTATTCTATATTTAATAATAATAAATATTATTTTATATTTTACTTCTTTTTTTTTTTAATGACCATTTCCTTCATTTAGAAAGTCACACCTCAACACTTATTCATCTTGAAAAGAGCAATTATTCACCTCCTTGCACTGCCCTGCTCTGAGTCTTACAAGCACTACAAAACACTGCCTTTGACTTACAATGTTTATTAATGTGAAGACATTATATTTTGGGTGAAGTTTTTACCCGGTGTACTGTAAGGACATGCAGCAGATGCAGAGGTGCGGTCACTGTGGATTATGTAACTTTATGCTGGTCTGATTTAACTGATGCAGTCTAAATCTTTGGATTAATAAGAAAATGAATGCCTTCAAATCTCTCAAGCCTGAGATTTAACAGGGAGTTTGCAAAATGGTAAATAAATAAAAATAGCATAACCATTCTGTAGTTTACTTTACCATGAGGTGTGAAGGCCTGTTGAGCAGGTTGTAATGACACACAGATTTCAGATACTCAGGAAGGGAAATTATGCCTAATGCTATATCCTGATGCTTGTTTTAATGTTTTATAGAGATACTGATATTTTGTAATAAATTAGGTTGCATGAAGTTCATGTTATCTGAGGAGGATTCTGCACTGTTCTGTATCAAGCAGGTGTTCATCATCTTTCAACCAGGACGTGTCAGCAAAACCCATGCATAGCATTAACCATCCCCAAAATCTCATAGAGCTCTGTTTGTGCATGGTCCTGTCCTCACAAACGAATCAGTTTTTACTTAATGAACCAGCAGCATAAATGTCATCCAGGTAGAAAAAAAAGAAAATCATCTGTCTTTCAAAAATCGATTGTTTAGTATTTGTCACCAGTTTGTGCAGGTAGACAGCTTGACATCAAGGTATTATCACTTTATTGTGTACACAAGACATTATGGCAGATATTGCACAGTTTAAAGTATTTTTAGTAAAGTAAATACTTTAACATTGTTACACAGAACACCAATTTCAGATAAATTATTATTTTTTTAACTTCATATTTTTCAAAATAATCCTGTAAAATATGTATCACAGTTTCCACAAGAATATTAATCATCCCAACTGTTTTCAACATTGATATTAATAGGGAATGTTTCTTGTGCACCAAATTTGGTTAATTTAAATGGTAATAATTTTCATAATACATTTTTAATGTATTTTTGATTAAATGCAGATTTGGTGAGCATAAGAGACGTCTTTCAAAAACATAAAAAACATTAACAATCTTAACATTTGAATGGCAGTACACACGGAAAAACTGCGGTACAGTGTACTCAGCAGAATATGTATTTGGTAGTATATAAATTGTAAAAAGCACAGTACAGTAAAGGTAAACTGCAATATGAGGTGGGTAGACTCTCTAGCACTCATTTCATATTCATATTAGAGGTTGTAAGTGTCATAATGGATCCGAATAAATAAATAAAGAAAGAAACCATAGTGTCTGACAAAAAACAGTGAACATGTGGAAGGTATGCATTAGCTTTTGACATCTACACACCAGATAGATTTGCAGAAAAAAGATTTTACTTGAATGTCATGATATGCCTTTGACGTTATGTTGTGTAAATCACTGTATCTAGAGTATCTACAATCAGTTTCTATTGCATATTTGTTTGATTTTTTTTTTTCATGTGAATCTTCTATTAGCTGCAACTCGAAAGGTGGTGAACGATAAGTTGAAAATTGTCTGAGCACCATGTTTCACCATGTTTCAACACTTATGTGCAGTGTCAAGTAATACAGTGGTTTGATGCTTCACTCTACAGAGTTCAGTGTGTTGGGGAACACTGGCATGAATCATTATAGGCTATAATTAATAATCAAAATGCTTGAATTGCTGAAATACAGACATTGTTCTAATGCTATATACAAGCAAATATTGAAACCCTGCTATTACCATAATTACTAAAAGGATGGTCAGAGGTTATTTAGCAGCATCAGAATGAATTACTATCAATATTTAATTAATATTTAGCTAGGTCTTGTAACATCACAACAAGCCCATCGATTTCAAGGTCTCTGTGATTATCAGTAGTAGCCTAACTGATAAGGGTTGTTGTGGAGGCCAGAACAAAATTTTTATGGGTGAGCCTCACACAATGAGTCCTACCTAATGTGGTACCTATAGTACCTAAAGTGGACATTTGAAGGCTGTGTTTGTCCCTCGCTGTAGTTAGAGAGAATAGTCCTGCTTTTACTGCGTTACATGTTTGTCCTCTCAGCATCAGACGGCGCTGTTAATAGTCACAAGCATTTCAACAGATGGCGCTGCAGGCTAATGCTATAAAACCATTACCAGCCTTTGATATGCTCATGTAAGTTTAGCTCATGCGTCAAATTATTTCAATATATATATATATATATATATATATATATATATATATATATATATATATATATATATAATATGTATATATGTTTCTTTGATATTCAAACCCAGCTTGGCATAGGTTAAGGGGGCAAAAGCAAACCATTTTAATGTTAGCTTCGTCAATGTATCTGTTTTTAATTGCTTTGATATCACTCAAAATAAAGTGTTAGAAATAGGCTTGGTAAATAATAAGCTAGACAGGCCATGAAGAAAGTGTTACAGCAGACTGAAATTTTAATACACTTGGTATCTTTTATTAATCAAAGAAACTTGTACAGACAGTAGAGCTGACAGAAAATACTCTGCATGTAAACTACACATTTGCAGGTAACATTTACAGACAATATATACTCAGTGCTGTTCAAATCTGATGAACTCGGAAGTACTGATGGCTTAAAGTGGATAACTGATACCACCACGTCCCTTTATGGGGACCTTTTAACTTATTTTTGTGATTTTGTGGAAAACTATTGGTGGTCAATAAATAGTGAGTCATAAATCATCTAATTATGTTATTCTGAATATCCTCTAATCATTTGTGTGTATACATTTTATATACTGTATTTATCTCTACCCCAGTGATACTGAGAAAAAAATATATATGTTCTGCGTATGATAGAAAACATAACTACGTAGCATTAAAATATTTAGAATTACCAGGGCACACTTAAGATTTCTGAAACAAAATCCTGTTTACATGACAAACGCATACAATATATCTATTTACATTAGCCATAGGCTCAAACAAAGATACAAAACTGAAGTACAGAAAAGAGCAGTTCAATTTGAAACACCTCCATAAAACCCCAGACACTTTTGGCCACATGACCAGTTCTACAAAACTGGAGGAAGAAGATACAGAGCACTTGATACTGGAACCTGTTTCATACAAGTCAATATCAAGTATTTCCTGTAAGAAGCTCAGATCCTCACTTTTACATCCACACTCACAGTGGACATTAAGAAATCTGCTTATGCACGAATTTAATATACAAGAAAGGAAAAAAAGAGAGAAAGCAAATCACTTTGAACTATACAAATGTTCAATTATAATACCACTACTTATTTGTAGTATAAACCTTGTAGCATGAAAAAGATGAGAACCTAATTATAACAAATATAAGAAATAACACAAAACAAATTTAATCATTCACCTTCTAGTAAAGGAAAAGCAGCTTGTTTCAAACAACATAAATCTACTTTAACACTGAAGTTTGTTGTATAAAAACATGCTCTCTAAAATGCCCGTACAAGAACTTTGCGTTTTTACAAATTTGTACAATATTAGGTATAACTAATCAAACAAAAATGAAGGCCAATTAACTGAAATAAAAAACAGGCATATTTTAAGACCAATAAATACCCAGTGTGTACATTTGAGTACAGTGTATTGCGGCCAATAGTATTACATTAAAAAATACCTTCTTCTTCTTCTTCTTCATTATTTTTAAGATAATTTCTTGTGCCCAAATTTGAAAATAAATGGTGAAAGAAGTATAAATAACAAAATATCAATAAATTAAAAAAAATATGGTTAGTACAAGATGCATATAAAAGACCTTCAGTGAGCATGCTTATGGTGCCTTCAACTTTTTTTTTTTTTTTACTTGAACTGCTCCGGTATGTGTCCGATCTGTGACTGCATGCTAGTGGGAGGGCTGGAAATGCCCTCCGACCAGTCAGACATGTTGGAATGGGGCGACGAGCTGGACCACTGGTCCGGTGAACCCGGAGACGGTGTGAGGAAAGGGTGGTCAGGCACTTGGAGTTGGTGGCTGGGGGTGTTGGCGTCCATTGGGGCTGAGTAACTGTGCTGGGAAGGTGGCGTCAGGAACTGCGTTCCCGCCATGCCGGGACCCAGAGAAGACGGGTTCAACAGCTGGGTCTCCTGGGGGATGATGGTGTGGATGGGCATGCTGTTCCCCGCGCTCTGCTGGAGCTCTGGTCCACCCAACTCACCGCCGAGTAAGTTCTGGCTCACGCCGCTGGGTGGATTGGAGCTCTGGTGCTGCAGCTGGACGTTCGTCTGCTGCGGTCTCTGCTGCAGGTTCTGCTGCATCTGCTGCATTAGATGCGGTTGCGAGGTGAGGTGTGTGTTCTGAAGGCTTTGATAGTTCATCATCTGAGACAGCGTGGCTGGACGGCCATTGTGAAGAGACGTCATCAGGCCGGATTGGTGAAGGCTGGCCTGAACTGAGGCGTTCCTCATGGCTCCGAATTGATTTTGCGGACCCATGCTATTGTGCATCCGCCCGAGCCATTCGCATTGGCCGTTCAAGATGTTTGAGCCGTTAGATCCGGCCACTGGTAGATGGGTGAGACGTGGGGGTAATGGATCAAACTGTATATGGGCCAGGTCTTGCTTGTTGCCCATTCCCAGATGGTTGACGCCCATGTGGGTGTCTGAGATACCCTGTAAGTGATTAAGCGACATGGAGGGTGATTGCTGAAAGGGTGACGTCATCAGGGGTGGGGAGGCGACATCAGATATGTACCCGTGGGGCGACTCCAAGGAATCGACCGGCGAGAGCACAGCTGAGCTGTCTAGTAAGTTTCCCTTTCCATCCTGTGCCTTTTTCTTCTTGACTTTCATATCTTTGCCATCCTTGCAACCGATGCCTTTTGTGCTTGGCTTGCGGGGTTTTTTACTTTGTACGGAGGGCTTCATGTTACCCATGAAGGCGTTGGGGGAGCAGAGAGGCGGGGAGAGGGTGGTGCAGAGAGGGGTATTGTGCATGGGAGGGCTGCGGACCAGGTTGTATTCGTCGATGAGCCGCACAATGTCGTGATGCATTCTGTCCTGAGCGATATCCCGCGGGAGCCGATCCATATGGTCTGTGATCTCTCGATTAGCAAAATGCTCGAGAAGAACTTTAGCAGTCTCGTAACTTCCTTCTCTTGCCGCCAAGAATAGAGGAGTCTCCTCCTGAACGTGGGAAAATAATTGGTAAGCCAAAAGCATTTTGAAAAAATTAAAATGTTTTTGTACTATGTGAATACGAATATTATGCGAAGTGTGTTATTTCAAAAATATCATAGCATTATTTGTGATACAAACTAATAAAGTGCTGCTTACCTTATTGTTTTGCATATCTTTATTTGCCCCGTTCTTAAGCAATACCATCGCTGCATCTATGTTGTTCACAGCGGCTGCCCAGTGAAGTGCAGATTTACCTGTAGCACAAACAGAAACCGCTTCAGCTTGTGCTCAATTACATTTACTAAGAAACCAACAATAGTAATACATAGTAATATATGTAATTGAGATAAAATAGTAATAAATCTAAACATTTTTTAGTATACGTTAGCAGTAAAATCTCACCATATTATATGTGATCAGTGAAATGTTTGGACAAAACTATTCCTTCTTAATTATTACTATTTTACACATTTTAGAATAATAGTAAAGTCATAAAAATTAATAAACAAATCAAATTAAATATTGTAGATTGTGTACTGATGAACAATATGAATACATCAAAACTTACAATAGCCTTCAAAATTTTCAGTGTTTAATGAAAGAAGTCTCTTATGCTCAACAAGACTGCATGTATATTGTGATATTTCATTACAATTTAAAATAACTATTTTCCTTTTTAATATATTTTAAAATGTAATTTATTCCGGTGATGGCAAAGCTGAATTTTCAGCAGCCATTACTTGAGTCTTCAGTATCACATGATCCTTCAGAAATCCTTCTGATATGCTGATTTGGTGCTCAAGAAACATTTATTATTATTAATAATGCTGAAAACAGTTATGCTGCTTAATATTTTTGTGAATGCTTTTGTGGAGACACTTTTCTCAGGAGTATTTGATGAATAGAAAGTGCAAAGGAACAACACTTTTTTTTGAATTGATACATTTAATGTAGAATAAAAGTATTAATAAATAAATCTGACCCAAACTTAATGGTAGTGTATATCTTATCTTCTTCCAACTTCAACTTCTTCTTTTTGGTTTAATGTTTTCTGATTTAACTTGTAGATGTAATAATAATTAATAATATGTTTGACAGTGTTTGAGTATGGCAGTGTAATAGTCATACCAGAATCATCAATGGCATTGACATCAGCATGGCAGTTGATGAGTTCCTCCACCATGCCCTCGACCGCAAGTCTTGCTGCCAGTATCAGAGGTGTAGTGCCATCATGCATGCGGGCATCCAGGTCTGTGGCACGGTTACGTATCAAAATCTGCATAAGGACAAAAGTTAACATGTTTCAGAAAACAGAGATAATGATGCATAAATCGGTGGAAATACACAATGTTAAACATCCTTATTATTATTCTGTATTCCCTTATGAAATTGTGGCTCACAAACCTGGAAGACCCCTTGTGCATCTGCAGCCACAGCAGCATGTAATGGAGTCCGTCCCATATTGTCCTGGATGTTGGCATCTGCACTGGCCTCCAAGAGCCTTTTTGCAGCATCTGAGCGGGCATAACGGGCAGCCAGGTGTAGGGCCGTCTCACCCGTGCGGTCTGTCTGGTTGTGAAGGTCGGCACCTTGGTAGATGAAGTCATTGATGACGTTGGCTGAAGCATCCTCCTCTTCCTCGCTGTTTCCTGTTTCTAGCCCTCCTCCACTACAAGATGCGATCATGAGAGGAGTAAAGCCATCTAGAAAGGAAAAAGAAAGTGAAGATGTTATGTTTACTGTATTTAGGTAGCAGAAGCTTTATACTAAGGAGACATTCATTTTTCAAATTCTAAATTCCATTATGACCATTATTCAGGAGAATTCTTTTTTCCATATGTGACCCTGGACCACAAAACCAGTCATAAGGGTCAATTTTTTTTTTTTTTTAAAATTGAGATTTATACATCTTCTGAAAGCTGAATAAATAAGCTTTCCATTGATGTATGGTTAGGACAATATTTGCCTGAGATACAACTATTTGAAAATCTGGAATCTGAGGGTGCAAAATAAATCGAAATATTGAGAAAATCGCTTTTAAAGTTGTCCAAATGAAGATCTTAGCAATGCATATTACTAATCAAATATTAAGTTTTGATATATTTATGGTAGGAAATACCTTCATGGAACATGATCTTTACTTAATATCCTAATGATTTTTTGCATAAAAGAAAAATCGATAATTTTGACCCATGCAATGTATTTGTTGGCTATTACTACAAATATACCCATGCAACTTAAGACTAGTTTTGCTGTCCAGGGTCACATTTTTCAGGTTTCCATCATTATTTCTACTATACAATATGAAGAGAAAACACTGAAAGTCCACTGAAAGAGCAACAATTTTCCTTTGAATAGGACTAGTCTGAGGCCAACCTAAAGAAATGTTTTCCTCAAAGTGATAGACCAAAGTAACGGCAAAGAAACAAACAAATCGAAGTCGGATTTGATGCACTCTCTTTCTGAATCGCCACAGATGGCTTCGATAACGGATTGTAATCAAGCGTAGAGGTTTGGTAAATCTCAGGGACGAGGGCCATGCTTTGAAATTTCAACCGCTGGTAAAACAGAGTATTATCACCTCTGAGAAGCTGCTTTCTTTGCTGACTTGGACAGGGGCTTCTCGGCTTCAAAAGAATAGCTATTCCCAGATCAGGCCTGATTTGGTCGATTTAAAAACATCAATCCACACAAAGAGGAAAAAAGGAAAAACAGCTCGCAAAGAGATAGCAAAAGAATGTTGCCTTTGACAATCTTTAAGTGTTGTCAGGGGTATATTGGTGCTTATAGAAAGAGAGGATGAGCATATCATAAAGAGTTTAATTAACAAAACACATGTAAGAAGAATGATATCACAGGATGAATCAGTAAGGCTGGTAAAAATGTGCTCAGTCCCCAGGGTTTACAGCTTTCAGTCAGAGCCTTTGAAGTGGATTCTTTTCCCCAAAGGGCCCTGAGCATTAACTCCTACTTAGAACTCAATTCAGTTCCTCATCCCAGCACTCGACAGTGTGCGCACACACAAACCGGAGAACAGGTGTAATCCATAAGCAAAGAATTTACGCAGACTGAGTTCTCATAAAAAAATCACAACAAATATCTCATTATGTCTTTGTTAAATAAACAAGTAAAATGATTTCCCAGCAAAAATATAATCAGCCAAAATATTCTATTTATCTACCTAAAAATTACCTAGTCAATGTGGCCATAGGGTATATATATATATATATATATATATATATATATAAAACTTAAAGCAAACATGATAAAGTAAAAAAAAAATAAATAAAGTTAGAATTTTGAATGAATAAAATTAATTATTTTATAATATTTTTAAAATTAATATTTTAATTTAATTATAATCAAATTATATTATTATAAATATAATTTAATTTTAATTCACAGGAAAAACATTTTATTACAATTATATTTAAATATATTAAATTATTGTAATATATAATAATTTAAAAGTCATCAGTACCCAATAACAAAACCATTACATGGGGGAAAAAAATGAAATATATAACAACGCCTAACCTGGTCCTCGGGCATTGACATCCATGCAGTCGTTCTCTATCTCGCCCTGAGGGGGTGTGGGAGCGATGGATGGGATGCGTAGATCAGCTGCGTCCAAGTGCTGCTGCGTCCACTGTCGGTGATCTGGCTGATGGTCTAAATCAAGCATCGCCTGCTCCTCAGACTAAAATAAGAGAATGAGACATTAACAAATTAAACACAAACATTTGAATTAATATTATCAATTAATGCAAGAGTACTAATTGTGAGACGCTTCTAGGTGAATATCTTGTCAGTGAGAAATGTGTTGCTCTGCTCACCCTGAAGCGTTTGGTGTCTGATGGTTCCTCTTCTCCCCATTCATTCTGGTTGTCATCCATTAATGAAATGTCTGAACAGTTCTTAAGTGGCCTGTTTTTAGAAAAATAATCCATTAGACATGCCAAAATAACTCAGATATAACTACTCATATAACTTTTTCTAACACCAAAAGCCATCATTGGTTATCAAGCTCCACCTTCTTCCTAAACCACTCAGTTAAATTAAACTCCACAGATGATCATTACTTAAAATGAAAAACTTCTCCTCCATGATAGTTGTCCCTTCAAACTCGACACCCAAAGATAACGCGACTGACCTCAGACCGACGGAGTCTTCCCCGACCGGCTCCCTCCTCTTCTTCTTGCTGGGCTCGCTGGTCTTGAAACCCTCCGGAAACCAGAGTTGACCGTGTTCACGGCGGCGTTTACGGGACGCGACCATTCCCACAGCGACAAAGGCCAGCAGCGCCAGTCCTGCCAGAACCACGTAGACTGGATAGAGCTCTATAGTCGGCGGTCCATCAATCTTACCTGCCACAGAAAGTACAGTTGACATGTCAAGCCCACAGAAGAGACAAGAATGTGTTCCTCATGCAAGGATGAGGCACAAATTGCTCGCAATAGGCGGACAAACTACGGCAAGGCACGCGTTCGTAGTAATCAGAATTGCTAACCACTTCTCATCAAAAAGAAGGAGCTGGCAAATAAGAAAAGGAGGAGGACAGAAAAAAGAGAAAAGAAAGAACACCTCCTCTCCCCTTTCTCAGCCCAGGGTACCAGGAGACAACTTTACCAGTTCTTCTTTAAGGGAAAAAAAGGGAGGGATTAATGAACTTCAAATTACCGCGCACACTTTAAGCTGTAAAGACGAAGGATTTATTAGGATTTTCGAGATAACAAAGACTCCCAACTTCTAGCACACTCCCGATCAATTTTTCTCCACTCTTTTTTCATGCTCTCTCCACTAACGATTTTGAAATGATAAACTCTGCTCACCTAAACCCTTGGAGATGCATTAAGTCCTGGTACATTCAACAAGGTTAAGGTTGCAGCAGCCCCCATCATTTTAGATTCAAACCATGAATGGGCTGTATGTGTGTATGTGAGAGTGTCTTGTTGGGCCAAATGAGTTGACATGATTTGCATCAATTAACTATTTTTGGTGCCCGGAGCCAGCGGATCTGCCCTCAGACTGCCGCATTGATTGTTTAGTCTGTCTAACGCACAAAGAACATTTGCTTCATTGTTATAAGGAAGAAACGTACAAACTTCAAAGTGATCCCTGTAATCCGCGGTAGGAGGTGGTGGGGTTAAAGGTTGGGGAAGGGGGGTTGGTGCTGAATACATAGAGTAAGATGGGAGGCCTAGTCTTGATTAAGGGCATTATGGGAAGACGTGAGGCACACGTCAATGCTCGTGCCAAACACTCACTTGTGACGGCCTCGATGACGTAAGGCATATTCAGATTGCCGCTGGAAGCCAGGGCTCCGAGGAAAGCCGCCACGTCGTTTGCGCTCTGGAAGCACTCGGAGGTTTGTTGGTAGCATTGCCGGTTGTCAATCTCCAGATATACCACCGAGCTGATGGAAATCAAAAGCGTGATTTTTATTGATTTTTATTAAAACACATTCTTAAAGCACACGAGGCCTCACATACATACCCTTTGATCTGCATCTCGTCCAGTTCTCTGCGTTTTCTCCCTCCTTCCACCACTATATTGTAAATGCTGCTTTTTGCGGAACTCAAGACGTTGCTGGAAGCATCGTTCCAGCCATCTAGTGATCGTTTGATGTTGTGCTTTCTCAGCTCCTGCTCGTTGCCGTAATAAGGGTAGATCATTTCCTCTCCCTTGCTGTCGCGCCGGAAAACGACGATGGTGTGGAGGACTCGGCTGAGCTCCCGCAGAAATCCAAAGGAGTTGTTTCGGAGCTGGTCGGGCAAAATGTGGACCACCACAACTAGGAGTCCAGCAGCTAACTTCTCGGGTATGTTGTTGGCACAGTCCAGCCCGTCCCATTCACACTCTGCGTTATTGCAGCCCTGGTCACAGTGGCCATCTGCATAGTGGTCTTTGCAATACTGGTCATAGAGTGGACTGTGAGAGAGGGGATCAGAGTTTAGAAATAGCATTCATTCTCGAAAACAGAGCTAAAAAGCTTCTCATTCTGGTTTTACAAGATTTCTAAATGGTCTTGAGAGCTGGACTACAAGTCTGTAAACCATCTTGGCCAAGCTACCATCTAACAAAAATACACCAGAGTGATTTAAGACCAAAGACCAGTTGCATGTGTCTTGAGAACTAGTTTGACCAACTAGCATTTAGCTAAAAGATAATCAGATAGTCTTGGTTTTCAATCTCAAATGGTATATGATTGAGATACTATTACAGTTTTTATTAATATTATAAAGTAGAATTTATTTTTATATTTTCCATTTTCATTTTCATTTTAGTTCAAATTTGAGTAATTTTGTTGGGTGTTTTTGTTATTTTCTTTAAATATGCCTGGCAGTTTTTATTTTATTTTATTTATTTTAGTACATCAAATTAAAAAAATGAGAAAGGTTGCCTGAAATAAAATAAAATAAAACAATATACTGACTTGAGTCAAATAATTTTCACTCAGAAATTCTCTAGCTGTCAAAATAATAATAGAAATTTTAATTTTTTAAAAAAAAAAATGGGTAAGACTGGATTTGAATAAAACCAGAAATTTAGGGGGGGAAATAATTTAAGAGATTATAGAGAAAACAATTCTTAAGAGCTGAGTTTCAACAGAAAATGCTGCATAACTTTAAGATTTTTATTTTATTTTTTTTTTTTATTTCCATGACTCTTTCAGAGCTGCTAAAGAGAAATTGCCTGGGAGTTTAAAAATTGTGATTTCCAATTAAAGCTTCCTGATAATTTCTCTAAAGCATGATCATTTTAGCTTAAAACTGTTAGCTATGATTACAAATGTACAACTTGTGCCTTTCCCTGAAACTTGTGTAAAAATTCTCAAATAGCACTCACTTGCATTGGCCCTCCAGTCTCTGGCAGTCAAATCCGTCGTAGAGGCATCCAGCGTTGTGACACTGTTCATCACACTTCCCGTTATTAAAATAGCGCCAGCACTGCAGCGCGACTGAACAGTTCTGCCACGGGTCATTGAAGTTCAGCGAGCAGTCCCCTCCATCCCAGTCACAGGCGTAATTATTACATGCGCTGTCACAGATCTTATTGCCTTTCTTGTTCTCACACTCTGCTATCTCGCATTTCACTGTCACTTCTGGAGCAGGTGTAATATCTCGAGCAGGGCCACCTGGGAAGCTGAAGTCCAGGATGTGGCAGAAGACACCATTGAAGCCGGTAGGACAGATGCAGTGGTAGTATGGGGCCTCTGAGATATACTCGCATGTGCCTCCGTTGTAGCATGGATTGGTGGTGCAGTGACCCTCAGTGGGATACTGGCACTCAGGACCAGTGAAGGCAGGGGTGCACAGGCATTTGGGGCTCTTGTGACCAGAAACGCATGTACCGCCATTTTTACAATGGAGACTCCCACAGGCATGAGCATCATACTCGCAGGTTGAGCCTGTAAAACCCTAAATGAGACATACACAAGTTGTAAAATGTATGTATCATAGTATACTGATTTTTATAGCAAATCTAAACAGTACCGTTCTAAAGTTGTATTAAAAGTTTTTTTTTTAAGTCTCAGGCTGCAGTTATTTGTTAAATAATAGAGTAAATCAGTAATATTGTGAAATATTATTACAATATAAAATAACTGTTTTGTATTTTAATGTATTTAAAATGTAATTTATTCCTGTGATGGCAAAGCTGAATTTTCAGCAGCCATTATTCCAGTCTTCAATGTCACATGATCCTTCAGAAATCACTTTAATATGCTGATTCGATGCTCAAGAAATGTTTCTTATTATTGTCAATGTTGAAAACAGCCTAATATTTGTGGAAAACATAACTTTTTCAGGATATAAATAACATAACAAAAAATAACATTTTTGAAACAGACATGTAAAAGTTTATTTTCTTTATTTTGATCAATTTAGTGTGTCCTTGCTGAATGAAAGTATTAATCTACCATGTTAGCATGAACATTTTTATAAAACATCTATTTGTATCTAATCTATCTATATAATCTATATACAGGTGCATCTCAATAAATTAGAATGTCGTGGAAAAGTTCATTTCAGTAATTCAACTCAAATTGTGAAACTCGTGTATTAAATAAATTCAATGCACACAGACTGAAGCAGTTTAAGTCTTTGGTTCTTTTAATTGTGATGATTTTGGCTCACATTTAACAAAAACCCACCAATTCACTATCTCAGCAAATTAGAATATGGTGACACGCCAATCAGCTAATCAACTCAAAACACCTGCAAAGGTTTCCTGAGCCTTCAAAATGGTCTCTCAGTTTGGTTCACTAGGCTACACAATCATGAGGAAGACTGCTGATCTGACAGTTGTCCAGAAGACAATCATTGACACCCTTCACAAGGAGGGTAAGCCACAAACATTCATTGCCAAAGAAGCTGGCTGTACACAGAGTGCTGTATCCAAGCATGTTAACAGAAAGTTGAGTGGAAGGAAAAAGTGTGGAAGAAAAAGATGCACAACCAACCGAGAGAACCGCAGCCTTATGAGAATTGTCAAGCAAAATTGATTCAAGAATTTGGGTGAACTTCACAAGGAATGGACTGAGGCTGGGGTCAAGGCATCAAGAGCCACCACACACAGACGTGTCAAGGAATTTGGCTACAGTTGTCGTATTCCTCTTGTTAAGCCACTCCTGAACCACAGACAACGTCAGAGGCGTCTTACCTGGGCTAAGGAGAAGAAGAACTGGACTGTTGCCCAGTGGTCCAAAGTCCTCTTTTCAGATGAGAGCAAGTTTTGTATTTCATTTGGAAACCAAGGTCGTAGAGTCTGGAGGAAGGGTGGAGAAGCTCATAGCTCAAGTTGCTTGAAGTCCAGTGTTAAGTTTCCACAGTCTGTGATGATTTGGGGTGCAATGTCATCTGCTGGTGTTGGTCCATTGTGTTTTTTGAAAACCAAAGTCACTGCACTCGTTTACCAAGAAATTTTGGAGCACTTCATGCTTCCTTCTGCTGACCAGCTTTTTAAAGATGCTGATTTCATTTTCCAGCAGGATATGGCACCTGCCCACACTGCCAAAAGCACCAAAAGTTGGTTAAATGACCATGGTGTTGGTGTGCTTGACTGGCCAGCAAACTCACCAGACCTGAACCCCATAGAGAATCTATGGGGTATTGTCAAGAGGAAAATGAGAAACAAGAGACCAAAAAATGCAGATGAGCTGAAGGCCACTGTCAAAGAAACCTGGTCTTCCATACCACCTCAGCAGTGCCACAAACTGATCACCTCCATGCCACGCCGAATTGAGGCAGTAATTAAAGCAAAAGGAGCCCCTACCAAGTATTGAGTACATATACAGTAAATGAACATACTTTCCAGAAGGCCAACAATTCACTAAAAATGTTTTTTTTTTATTGGTCTTATGAAGTATTCTAATTTGTTGAGATAGTGAATTGGTGGATTTTTGTTAAATGTAAGACAAAATCATCACAATTAAAAGAACCAAAGACTTAAACTACTTCAGTCTGTGTGCATTGAATTTATTTGATACACAAGTTTCACAATTTGAGTTGAATTACTGAAACAAATGAACTTTTCCAAGACATTCTAATTTATTGAGATGCACCTGTAATAAATATACACAGTACACACATTATGTAAACAAAAGCTTTTATTTTGGATGCGATTAATCGTTTGACAGCACTAGTTATAATATATAATTTATAATTAATTTTGCCACATTTATGTTTATGATGTGTATAGGATCAGCCTGATAGTTCATATCCTATGTGATTGATATGAAATAAGACAGAAGTGGTAAGAACAGGATTGCTAAATGATGCAAAGCAGGTTCAGAAGACCATGGCTAAATGTATCAGAGACTATGACTAACCGGTGGACATTTGCAGATGAAGCCATGAGGAGTGTTACTAGCCACAGCACAGGTGCCTCCATTGCGGCAAGGTTTCCCCTTACAGCCATCAAACACTTTGTCACAGCGCTGACCTGGAGTGGCCCACAAACAAGGTTATTACGTGATCAGAATGTAGAGTTACTCTCAAAATTAAAGCATAATGATCCAGTAGCCTGTGCTGTACCTGTGTATCCTGTGCGACACTCGCAGCGGTAGTTGTTTGTGAGCTGGATGCAGCTGTGTGTGCCACGGGGGTCACAAGGGTTGGACAAGCATTCATTGACATCACCCTCACAGCGTTCCCCCACATATCCGGCCGGGCAGATGCAGTGGTACCCGCCCACACGGTCTACACAGCGGCCCTGGTTAAAGCATTTGGGCTCCTGGGTGATGGGGTCGGTGAAGGGTGTGCAGTCATCAATGTTGATCTCGCAGTGCACACCTGAGAGAGAAGCGGAGAGGAAAGGTCTTATAAAAGCCACTCTTATTCCAGAGAAGTAAATACAGGCTCTGTTCCAAAAGAGCTGCCTTGCTTGAATACTGCCTACATATACAACTGTCCTCTAAGACAGCATAATAGTCATTACTGACTGATTTGGAATGGAGAAACATGACTTAAATAAAATAGAGTGCAACAGTTGGGTTACTGTAAATTAGAATAAAATTACCTTAGTGGAATGAACAATAACTTTATAAACCTTTAAAAACTGATCTATGAGCTATGAGGATGTTAATCGATGATTTATGCTTTTGTTGTTGCTATCTACATACATTATTTCAACTTTTTTTTATATATAATCGTTTCACAGTGGAATTCCTGGTGAAAAACTACATTACCCATGATTTTTCAAAGAAATCACCACCAATCACAAAGTATATATTGTGTGTGTGTGTGTGTGTGTGTATATACATATACTGTATGTATACACACACACACACACACACACACACACACACACATATATATATATATATATATATATATATATATATATATATATTATTTTATTTTTTATTTATTTATTTTTTTTATTCATGGTGCTTCATGGGATTGAAGTTCTTATTGCACATTCTTGGACCTTTGTCTTTTTTTTCTAATATTTGAACAGTTATTTGCTTCATTCATGCTTTATAAAGTTGTGATTCATCCTGTAGCTGGTTTGTTTGGTTTATGGCTTTTAACTGTTTAGCTAAGACTTTTTTTAAATCCCTATGGGAAAAATACTTCCAGAACCAAGGCCACTGAAAAAGCACTCTATTGACTATAATAGAGATGGATGTTAGCATGTTACATAGCTAACAATGAGATACTCTAAACATAAAAATACAGAGCAAACATATATAGTTCTGTTTTAATTAGATTCATTGTAGATAATTCATGATTAATTACATGAGAAATGTGTCTATATAATATGAATTATATAAATTAAATATAATTCTATTATATAATATAAATATAAATTATAATATGAAGAAAATGAAATATAACTAAAATTACTTTAAATACAAATGTAATAATACATTTTGCTAAATGTTTCTAGTATAATTATTTTAATATAAATCAAGTTAAAATTAAATAAATTAAAATCAATATATTTTGACATTTTCTCTTATGCTTCCATGATGCCTTAAAATCATAGAGATACAGACAAAGAGAAAGGACAGTTAAATTTAATACAACTGGGTAATATATCACACTGAAAGTTTCTATCCATTTTATAAAATAAAAGTCCATCTGTGAGCTGTAATTAAGCATGACTACATCAATCAGAGAGAAATGTCTAAGCCTGCTGATAACAGTTAAGGCCTAATTAATGAAGTGTGGAATGGGCAAAAAAAGCAAAACAGTGGAGGAAGTGATAGCTGACCTTGTGTTCCCCGAGGACAGGAGCATTTGTAGGTATTGATCAGGTCGATGCATGTGCCTCCGTTCTGGCAGGGCTGAGACAGACACTCATTGATCTCATCAGAGCAGTTCACTCCATGATAACCTGGCACGCACTTCAAGAAACGAGAGAAGGAACGAGGCGAATTAATGCCAAACATAAAACAAGCCTGTTTCTGTTTACTTGGCGGTTTCTTCCTTCTTTGCCAAACAAGCAATTCTTTTACAAAGAAGGGAGATTTAGCAGGCATTAACCTAAAGTGTCTTCTTCTACAGGTCACTTCTGTCCCTAACCACCAGTTTTTCTTGACTTACTTCACAGGAATAGCCGCCCAGGTAGTCGGTGCAGGTTGCTCCGTTCTGGCAAGGATTGGGAATGCATTCATCCACCTGCTCCTCACAGTAGCTGCCTGTGTATCCGGCCTGACAGTGACAATAGTGTGTGTTTCCAGCATCCAGACACTGGCCAGAGTTACGACACAGCCGAGCCACCTCTACACCTAAAAGTGGAAGAAGCAAACATCACAGCAGATTTGTGAAACACTGAACAGTCCCGGCAGAAATGTGTGGTAATCGGCAAACATATTTTAGGCACATACAAAAAACCTACCTTGTTGTTTGGCGGCCACCTCACAAGAAACGCTGGGAACGTCGCAGTATAAACCAGTCCAGCCTGTCTGACACTGGCAGCTGTACCTAGTGCCGCTCTGTCTGCAGATACCTCCATTCTTACAGGGAGACGGCTTACACCAGTTCACCAGCTCCTGCAAGACAAAAATTCATCCTGTGTTCACATTTTAACTCATGCATCCATGAGTTCAAATCTCTTTAATTCATAATAAATATTTATTTTATTGTATTGTTTACAATATTTATATTATATTTTATTTATTTATTGACATAAAGTGCTGACATGAATTAGAGATAGATCGTTATGGAAATTAATTAATTTTTTATTAAGTTAATTAAACTATACCACTTAAAACAAGTGAAATTAACAGAAAAAAATCAAAAACAGTTTGGCTCATAGCCTCTAATTGTTTAACAAAATCTCTATAAGAAAAATACTTTTGGAACTAAAGCTACTGAAAAAGTGGGCCGGCTAAATTATATTATGCATACTATTAACTATAACAGTGTTTGATGTTAGCTTGTTGCTAAGCTAACAATGTGATACTCTAAGCATAAAAATAAAGAGAAAACAAAAAATGTCTTTTTTAATTAGACTGATTTTAGAAAACGGGAAACATATAAAATAAAGGTAATGTGTCTATATGATTAAAATTAAATATTAAAATTACAATTGAAATTTTTTATCGATTCATAAATTTTATTTATAAATGTTACTAGTATAACTATTTTAATATATATTTATATTGACATTTCTCTCGTATCATGAGTGCTCCTTTGATGCCTTAAAATAATAGAGCTACAGACAAAGAGCAAGGACAGTTCACTTTAATACTGTGAAACTGTAAAATATAACACTGTTTGAAAGTTCCTGTACATTTTCTAAAATAAACGTCAGTCACACTTTATTTCAAGGTCCAATTATTGTTATTAACAAACCATTAACTACAACTTTTGCCTCAATAAACTCCCAATTTGCTGCTTATTAAGAGTTAGTAAGGCAGTTGTTAAGTTTAGGTATTGGGCAGGATTAGGGATGTAGAATATAGCCATGCCACATAGAATATGTGTTTTATAAGTATCAATAAACAGCCTATTTGCTAGTAATAGGCATGCTAATAAGCAACTAATTAATAGTGAGAATTGGTCCCTATACTAAAGTGTTACCTTAAAGTCCATCTATGAGATGTATTTAAGCATGACTGCTAAGATCCAAAAGTGCAAATGTCAATTAGGGACGGATCAATAAAGTAATACATTTTTAAATTATTGGCATCGACTACTTAAAAGAAGTGGAATTAATAGAAATATATATTTTAAAATGTTAGTATATATCTTTTAGGGAATATTGTGATAACTAAATATTCATTTAAGTTTTTAGAAATTTTAGCAACTTTTAGAATTACACTACAGAATCAACAAGGAAACACTATAAGCTATGAATGTATGATGGATACATGTTAAGTTTTGTTCATGTCACATGCTGTCTAAATCTTTGATTTGTTACCTGGCAGTTAAGGCCATGGTATCCCTGAGGGCAGGTGCACTTGTATGTGCCGTAGCTGTCCTGACAGGTGCCTCCATTCATGCAGGGTCTGGAGTCGCACTCGTTGATGTCATGCTGGCAGTAGTTTCCAGTGAACCCCGTTGGGCACAGGCAAGTGAAACTGTTGATGCCATCCACACACGTGCCGCCATTAAAACAAGAGCTGTTTGAAAAAAAATAATTTCGATTATCAGTCTTATTTACTACATTAATTTAACACCATGTAGTTTTTTATGTAATATATAAAGGTGTGTGATTACTCTCTGGTTGCATTGTCCTTTGTTTACCAGAGGGGGCACTAATGGACAACAGAGGAGCTTTTTTGTGGTACACTTTATCATGAAGCAGATCAGTTGAGTGACAAGACTAGGCGGTAACACTTTAGTATAGGGACCAATTCTCACTATTAACTAGTTGCTTATTAGCATGCCTATTATTAACATATTGGCTGTTTATTAGTACTTATGAAGCACATATTCTGCATGACCATATTTTACATCACTAATCCTTCCCAATACCTAAACTTAACAACTACCTTACTAACTATTAATAAGCAGCAAATTTTTATTGAGGCAAAAGTCATAGTTAATGATTGCGATTAATTGCTAATGCTTTTATTATGGTATACGGTATTATCACGGTATTTAGATTTAGTTGCAAAAAAGTGTTGTCATAATACAGTATAACAGGTTTAATAACTTTTTTCTTATAACAAAAATATCTGAACATTTAAATACAATAAAGCAATACACAAAAAAAATGTATAAAGTTAAATATTTTACACAGATTAAAGTGCAAAAGAATTAAAAGACCAATAGGTATCACAGTAATATCTCATTAGTTAACCTTAGTTAATGCATTAACATTATCAATGAGCAAAAGCTACATTTGCTACAGAAGTTATTAATCTTTGTTAAAAATAATACAACTCTTAGTTCATGTTCGGGTTCATAAAAAAACAGTTTATAACACAAAGTTTATAATTATTTTGATTTTAACAACGTGTTATTAAATATTTGAATTAGCTAAGATTAATGAATGTTTAGAAGAATTTTTAATTGGGAGTTTATGTTAACTAATGAATTAACTAATGTTAACGAATGAAGCCCTAATGTAAAGTGTGACCGAACAATGAAGAATCAAAACACTTTCAAACAATATCTAGGGCATGTTGTAGTCCAGATTAAAATGTAAAAAAGTTTTAAAATAAATAGCCTATTGAGTCTAAATATTAAAGTATTTGGTGCTGTGATGAACACCACTGCGAATACAAAAACCTGTTTTAGAAAGTATTTACGGGGTTTGTTTATGGGTTTCCGGGGTAACGGCTGCATTTCTGCTGTTCAGCGCCATCTGCTGTCAGAGAGTGAATGTGCGCTTTCATCCAGAGCATCTCTCACGCGTTACGCCATGCGCTTCTCATCCGTGCTTGTTTACATCAGAGTGCGCACGCAGCTTACAGCGGTGTTGTGCATTTAACCAGTTAATGGGAAAAGTATTCTTAAAATGCATTCAAAATTCGGAATAACTTTTAATAAATAATTATTTTCGGTATTTTTAAGTGCCCACGATAACAATACCATGCATATTCATTATCGTGATATATCGCATTACCGAATACCGGCACATGTCTAGCGCCAGCGTCCTGGTGCGGGTTAACAGGTTAATCAAAAATACAGTAAAATAGTAGTATTGTGAAATGTTATTACAATTTCAAATAACTGTTTTCTATTTTAAAATTGTAATTTATTCATGTGACGGCAAAACTCCAGTCTCTTTTGAACGGTAGTGTATCTACAAACAATTTTTCTTAAGTATTTGTAAGTATTTTATATTTGTGAAAACAGCATGTTTGCTTGCACCTATATCGCTGTGCAGAAATGGTATATAGGGTTTGAATTTTTAGTTTGGGCAATTGTTTTGTGGTACATATCTGTTACTGCTTCATTGATATGTGTTTGTCTTGTTGCCTCTTCATTGTAACAGTTTTCTGTTGCAGCCAAAACAGTGACTTGTTGGCAAAGGTCACTATTTTTACACTTAAGAACTGATACAAATAAGAGTGCAGTTGTTACCTCTCAGTACAGTCAGGTGTATTGTTCTCACAGTGAATCCCACTGAATCCAGCTGGACAGGTACAGGTGTAACTGTTCACACAATCAGTGCAGTTCGCTCCATTTTTACATGGGTTACTGTCACATTCATTAATGTCCTCCTCACATCTGCTCCCCCGGAAACCTGGTAGGCAGGTGCAAGTGAAGGCGTTCACAGCGTCTTTGCAGAAGCCACCGTTACTGCAAGGGTCTACAGGAAAAGGACGGGGTTAGACATCAAGGCAAGATCAACTAGACTGAAATGAGGCTGAAATGGGACACTCACTGGGCTTGCAGTCGTCAATGTCTGTCTCACAGTTGCGGCCTGTGTAGCCCGATTTGCAACTGCATTTGTAGCTGCCAATAGAGTTTTGACAGATGGCGTCATTTTGACAAGGGTTTTTGACACATTCGTTGATATCTACCTCACACGTTTGGCCTACAATTGAGGGAGAGCACAAAGTATGAATGTAGTTATGCATAATATTGAGGCTAAGACAGAATTTCTTGTTAGTTTTGTGAATTTTGTACCTTGCCATCCTTCAGGACACACACAAGAGAAGCTCTCATAGTCTTCGGACTCCTTACACACGCCTCCATTCTTACAGGGTTTAGGGCTACACGGGGCCAACAGGGTTTCACAGTTCTCACCTGGAAGATAAAATATATTTAAAAAAATCAAGGATTAGAAAAACTCCACATTGTTTTGGCATTTCAGTCTGTCTGTGTTTTGCATTTAAGATGTTCTTAACAGACATTCTTCCTCTATGGAGGCCTAAATTTAGAAGGCGACACTATGTTTCAGTACAGGTTCTGTACCAATTCCTCTTTTCTCCGTTGGAGATTAGACTGTCAGTCCTAGCAAAGCAAAGCACATTTGGCCTATCTGTTTCCACGACGGCCGGCCCCTGCAGGAAGCCAGCAGGTTTTCCTGCCATTGTCTGGCCATTTGCGTTTCTGTGAGAGAGGAAGCAGGGCAAACAGGAAACATGACAGGCTACTGTTCCCACCCTGGTACGACTAGATTTTTGTTATTCTTGATATAACACTGTGTGGATTTTTCCAAAAAGATAGTCACTGGGAATTAATATGATTTCTGTTCCAGAGGCAGAACATCATTATCTGTTTTGTCAAATAACACATTGAGAGGAAAGAAAGTGTCATCTGTTGAAAACATTTTCCTGTATTGTCAACAGAGATACTTGTAGGGCTCTTGAGGGGCCACTATCAACAGTCTGGGACTAGACTGATGGAGGAGGGTCTGTTGTTCCTGACTTTGAAATTGTAATACAAACTACTCATAATTTAAAGTGGTTTAAGTAGTAAAACTAGCAAAATCTAACAAAAAGTAATAACCACACTAAAGCTATTTAAAGACCCCATCAAAAAGGTAAAAAAAAAAAAAAGTTTAGTTTGGTTTTTCAGGCTTTTAATTTCAACTAATAAATAAATAGGTTTTGTGTCTTTCTTAGCATTAAGGTCTTAAAATTTGTCAGAATTTACTGTGGAATATTCTATAGATAAAAAAAAAAAATTCAGAAGGTTTTCTTCATAAAAATGCACTAAAAATATTGCTAAATCATTTTGCACTTTCAAATCTGAAAATTTGTTTAATAAAATGCTTCTAGAATGAGAATCCTTCCTTTAATTAGCAAATCATTGCTCATGTTTATGTCTTTAACTAAAGGGTATTGGCTATTTACAAGAAATAGCCCATCACAACTTTCTGTTTCAATGGGAAATACATCAACACAGGAAAGAAAGCTAATTGTCATAATGTCATCATGGTCTTTAAAAAAATAAAACACTTACTCAAAAATCTCTTTTATATGTAACCAGAAGAGATCCTTTTTTTCTGTCCCTTCTTAAAATAGTTTACATCAGGCATTTTTTAAAGATTTCTGTCACTCAAATCCCTTTGAAGTAAAATTTGTACTTGAAATCCACCCTGAGATTTTGTTAATATTTCAATAATTCAATAATAACACATTTGCATGTTCACAGCTCTCTGATGTAAACTGATCAAATACAGGTAAACTAATAAAAAAAATAAAAAAATAAAAAAATAATCAAATAAAATAACATATTTATTTATTTTTTTATTGTATTTTATATAATTATTTTTATTTTTATTTATTTTTTTTTTTTTACTTTTTTATTATTTATTTAATTATTAGTGTTTCATCAACTCCCAAACTCTCAAATTGGTTTAAACAGCTAAACAGTTACATACTAAATAAATAAAGCTAACTCATACCAGTGTAAGGCAGCAAACAGTTGCATTTGTATCCAGCCACGTCATCAATACAGGTTCCTTGATTCAAGCAAGGGTTGGAGGCGCATTCGTTGATATTTGTTTGGCAGTTGGGACCTATAATCAAATGTTAGAAAGACACAGTGTGTTGGAGTGGGGGTCAAAAGGGCATACCACATACTGTAGTTACAGTACATTTGTAGAATGAATGATACGAACCGCTGAAGCCAGCGCGGCATGTGCAGACGTAGCCACTGGTCATGTCCTTACAGGTGCCTCCATTCATACAGGGGTTGGATTCACACTCATTGTTATTGATGTCACAGTTGACACCACTCCAGCCAGAGTCACAAATACAGTTATATCTGTAAGAAACAAGATCTGTTTTATATGGTTTCTGGCTGGTCCTAACTGGTCTAGATGGGCCTGCTGAACAAAACATCAGATCTTAACCTGAACTGAGCTGGTTTGTTGGTATGAGGTCTCATGTCTGGAAAAGACGGTGTTCAACTGTTTTAGCTGGCTAGCAGGCTGGTCTCCATAGTGCCAAATCTATTTTTTAAGGTTTAAGCTATTTTTGTTTGTTTGTTTTCAGGGAGTTGGACCCAATCTGCCATCTTGATCATGATGCAAAAATGTCCCAGGTTACATATGTAACCATGGTTCCCAGAGGGAACGAGACACTGCGTCGAAAACGCTATGGTCACGCTGAAGGCGTTCCCATAGCGTTTTCGACGCAGCTCGAGTTCCTGAAGTGGAACCAAATTTAAACTGGTACTGGTACTTGGTTTTTCCAGCAGGGTGAAATAATTTATGTTTATATTATCTTCTGAATCTTCAGAAATCATTCTAATATGCTGATTTTTTTCAAGTTTTTCAATTCAGTTCAAGTTTATTTGTATAGCGCTTTTCACGATACAAATCGTTGCAAAGCAGCTTTATTGAAAATTGTAAGCTTCTACATTATATTTACAAGTAGGTTATTAGTGGTGACTATGGCAGAAATGTACAGTAAGAATCATGCAGTTAGTTACAAATTACACGTAATCAAACAGACGGTGAACGCTATTAATTGCAATGATTATATGTTGCGATTAAACTTTGCAATTGCGATTAGACATTGTGATTAAGCAAAATTATTAAGCAAAAAAATTTACTGCTTAAGAAACTTATAAGTATCAGTGTTCAAAACAGAGATTCTTTGATAAATAAAGTTTAAAAGAACAGCATTTATTCAAAATAGAGATGTTTTCTAACACTATAAATATTTAAAAAATTACTTTACAATTTTGATCAATTTAATGCATCCTTGACAAATAAAAGTATTAATTTCTCAAGAAAAAATCTTTCTGTCCCCAAACTTTTCATATGGCAGTGTATGTGTAAATAATACACACCCATTGACTTTGTCTTCACAGTGTCCATGGATACAGGGGTTGCTAAGGCATTCGTTGAGCTGTGATTGGCAGGTCGTGTCATGATACCCCTCTCTGCACAGACATGTAAAGCCATTGACTCCATCAACGCAGGTTCCACCATTGTGACAGGGGTTGATGGCACATTCATCAATGTTGATGTTACACATTTTTCCTACAAAAAACAAGACAGAATTAGGAAAATGGTTAAAGAGTGTCAAATGTCATATGGTAGTCAAAATAACTTCTGAATCAACTGCATTCATTTAGCCGTTCCTTGTTTTTCTTGAAATCCTAGGCTTAAGGCCTAGCTTTTAGACTCCACTTCAGGCAGCACCACTATTCGATGAACGCAATGCCAGCATAAAGGCAGAGGTTTCATTTGTCACTTGTCTTTAAAGCACCAGCCAACTTCCCCCTTTTAAAAGATCGACTTTCACAAATCTTTTGCAAATCTTTTCTCCTTTCAAACTCCCAGATGTCCTGGAGATCTCTGGCTGAATGAGGGAGCGGGCTGGCTTGCGTGTCTGCTCGGCAGGCAGGGGATTGGGTGAGACTGTAAGCCAACACCACAGCCCAGGCCGAATGTGTGCTCGCTGGCCAGCTGTCTCTCCCCACCCTGCTTTGTTGCCTGTCTCACCTGCTGAACTCTTTGTTGACTCCCGATCTCTTCTACACTGATAAAGACCTGGGTTCAGTATACCACCTAGACTGCCTTGATAAAACCACAAACGCAGTGGCTTTTCCAAAGCTTAAATGACCTAGTGGAGTATGTTTCATTTAAGTATCAAATTTGTCCCAGATGTCTCTATTAAAAAGCTCAAAAATAAGACTTGTTGACATGCAGTAAGTGTTACGCAGTGAATGTGGTTAGCTTAGTCTTGGAAAAAAAATATGTTTGAGTTCATATTGAAATGTCTTTGTTATCTTGGTAAATCAAAGCACACTTTGATTTCTTATGAAATTCTAGAGAAGAAAAAAAATTGAGAACAAATAACTTTAGCAAACCTCTCCATTTGCCTTTTCATTTGCTAACCTATGCAAGACTTCATGCCAGACCACACATCCACTCTCCATAGGCAGCCAACCTGACAATTTTGCTTATAGAGTCTAGAGAATGTCTCAGGACACCGATTTTAGTGGCTAAACCAGTTAAGCGCAATACCCACCCCACTGGTCATGTCAGTCATGGTGTTTATTGCTTACATAACCCTGAAACAAATACTTACCCTTAACCCTAAACTTAATCTCAGTACAGAGTTGGTAGCATATCCTGATGACTGATGACAGCATGACTGTCCCGATCGGATCCATATGTGACTTTTCTGAACTCTAACCTGAATCCATAAATTCTGAGCTTTTCTTGACAGGTGACTGAGCTGATCAATAAAAATAGCTGCGGGGTGGGGTTTGTGATTAATTGATTTAAAAAAAAAATAGCCACAGTTGATGTACATTGTTGTATATAAGAAAATATTTTTTTCTCATTTTTTCTCTCTCTCTTTCTAGTAAAAATGATCAGAATTAGCAGTTTTACACATATATCTCTTTATTTAATTGTAAAGTAAAAGATCTACTGTGTACTTGTAATCGATAGCTATTTAGGTAGAAACCCCACATACACAGAACACACACAAAAAAAATGTTATCATTGAATGACGCAGATTTCAGTCTGTTTTTCACACTTTTTATGGTCCTTTTATATTTTATAGACCTTTTTGAAGCTTGACAGCTCATGGACACTATTAACTGTTGTTGTATGGAAAATATATTTGTAAAAGATTTTTGTCTTGTGAAGATCTTGAAAACTGAACAGCATATGGGTTTGGAATGACAAAAGGGTGAGGAAATAATGACCAAATTTTCTTTGCTGGGCGAACCATCCAATTAAATTCTCATTTCAAATGAATGATATTTCAGCGCAGTTGCTGTTTATCGACGTAAGAGGCACATGATCTAAGACCACTCACCTGTGTATCCCAGTTCACAGGCACACTCGTAACCATTTATCTTGTCAATGCATCTTCCAAAATCGCAGGGATTGCTTTGACAGTCGTCTAGGTTAACCTCACAGTTAGCACCTGTTACCACAAAATAGAACTTAGAATAGAGCTTTTGACAAGCAGGAGTTTACATTTTTGACCATTACAGTAAAAGTGGCACCTGCGGTTCCTTTAGGGCAGATGCATAAGTAGGCATTCTCACGGTCCTGGCAGGTGCCTCCATTTTGGCACGGCTGACTGAGACACTCATTAATGTTGATCTCACACAGACGGCCCGTAAAACCAGCACGGCACATACAGGTGAAGGACGCCAGGCCGTCTTTACAAGTGCCGTAGTGACACGGGTTGGATAGACACTCATCTACATCTGTTTCACAATGCTGCCCTGTGTATCCTAAAAAGGAAAACAGATTCATTTATTATATTTATTATGACACACATTTCCTCACATTTAGGCCCTGGAATTTCCATGTTTTTCCATGACTCAGAAAGAAATTTATAGCCAAATATTTTAGAGCTGTAAAAATGTGTATTCACAACAGAAATATCATGTTTTATGTATTTGTTATGAGTTTTTAAAAGCTGAAACGGCATCTTCATACCTTCAGCGCACTGGCAGGTGTACATGTTGGGCCCATCGATACACTTGGCCCCATTTTTACAGGGGGTGCTAGCGCACTCATCGATGTCGAACTGGCACTGACTGCCCGAGAAGCCTGAGAGGAAGACAAGAGGAAAGGGGAGGGGGTCAATACAAAGATTGCTCTGGTTTGCACCCGCTTCATTCCTCCACACTCGTCTATACAACATGGCCAGCGTTCATTAATACCCAGCTGCAAGCTTTCCCCCTCTCTCTCAGGTTTTCAAGCTGCTTTTCAACCAACCATCACAGTGAGAGGGGGAGAAGGGTGTAAAATGGCGGTAAAAACCTTCCAAGGCCTCCTGACCAAGGGCACCAGACAAAGAGGAACTGTCTATTCAGTGGCACGCCAAGCCATGCCGGTTGCCTCCTTTGTCCCGTAGAAGTTTTCCATCACAATGTGCATTCTCCCATCCAGCCTTTGCCCCCCTCTCTGAGTCTGTCTCACCAAAAGAGCCCCACGCAACCCCTGACCTCATGCTATTCAGCAACCGCATCGCTCAGGAACCCCCAACATTTGTGATTTCTCCCTCAGTTATTTTAATCCCTCGCTAAAGGCGTCTGCTGTTCAAATATACAGTCTGAACACATTAAGGGCTACAAATCCATCAGTGTGGAGATTTATGGGACATTTACCATAGTTGAAGCAACAATAAAACAAAATTGTTGGTATGCAGTTCTTGAGGTGCTGTGTGTTAGTCTTTGTAGCCTACCTTCAGACTCTATGACATTCTGGTCTCTAGATATGGCTTTAGTGTAAATCTATGGGATTTTTCTGTCCTTTTTATCACCAAGTCTGATCACTTAGAAAAGTAATTACACATCTTCTCATATTATTTTGATAATCTTGATAACAAATTCCTAACTTGCTTTTGCTATTCCCTGAGACCCCCTGGTATCGGTAATCAAGGAGTGTCCCATGTATCTTCAGAACTCTAAAATGCCACATTGTAAAAAGCACCCATTGTGGTTGCTATGGATTCGGTGTGTACACTACTGAAAAGGATCCCTGCACCGCATGCTGAAAAGGAGCTCTGATTTCCATCTGAAACAGTGAAGGGGCCTAGCTTCCACTTCTTCAGCTTACTATCTCCCAAAACTCCTTTACACCACTCTTGGGGGTCCCCGTAGGCCCCTCTCCTTACACAACCTCATCATGCCTAATATTGTACCTCCGCTCTACCCTCCTTCATTTATGCATGAATTCCTCTGCATCCTAAAGAAGAGCCTTTCACAAACCTACATTTTCAAGAAAATTAGTTTCACGTCAGTGGAACTGGACAAAGGATCAAAGTAGGGGCAAAAAGTATTCTTACAATAAATAAATGTTAGATGTCTACTAATAAACATTTTAATATATAGTCATTAAATATTTATATTCAAATAATGATTACACATTCAAATATATTTGAAATTTCTAAACTAAAATTTCTCAGGTAAACATTAGGTAATTAAATTACCAAATTACTTATGAAATATACCATAACTGCACTTTTTGGAGTTAAATTGTAGGAAATTGTAGGAAATTTAAATTATTTATTTAAAAAATATTTAACAGAAATATTTGTGCACTAGAAAAAAATATAATTTTGGTTAAAAAACACTATTAATACTGTAAGCAGGTTGTTGCTGTGAATAAATGATATGCATCATCTTACTCAAGCAAAAACTGTCTGAAATTTTAACTTTCCAGCTTTCATATGGATTATTTGAAGCATTTTAGCCAGGGCTGTGTAAGCCTGCCTCAGGGCAGGGATTAGTGTTCTCCACTCTGTTCTGTCCTGGGAGGTGATTGACCCCTGCACGCTCACCTGTGGGGCACTCGCATTGGTAGTTGTTGATCTTGTCGATGCACTTCCCATTGTTGAGGCAGGGCATGCTGGCGCACTCATCAGTATTGATCTGACAGAAGACTCCCTCGTACCCTGCCAATTAACATAGGGGAAGTAAGCTCCAGACTTAGCAAGAAAATTCAGCATGTCTTAACAATGCTTTTAGTGCTTCTTTTGTGTGTAATAAACAGAATATATTAACTGCATGTAGTCAGGCATCAGTATCATTAGTGTTACTACCAAAAGAAGCAATTTATTGGATCACAGGTTGGTCATGTGAGGTAATGACATCACCAGTGTGGGGGTAATTTATAGAGAGCATTTAAACCAAATGCTGCAGATCTTTTGGTTACCTGGCATACAGATGCAATGGAAGCCTCCGATTTGATCCAAACAGGTAGCGTCATTCTGGCATGGGTTGGACATGCATTCGTTTATGTCCAGTTCACATCGAGCTCCCACATATCCCGGCAGACATTTACAATGGAAGGAACCTTTTGTGTTTAGACACTTTCCAGCATGTTCGCAAGGGTTTGCACCTAAAAGGGGACAAAAACACCCTTTAAACATTTACATTTAAAATATTCTATTGTAATAGCTACATTTTTAAACATGACTAGTGTGCTTATCAAGCACCATGAGTATGTATTTATGTATTCAATACAATACAGCCATTCCTTACCCAGCGAACATTCGTCAACGTCTTGGTCACAGGCTGGGCCAACGTAACCCAGAGGACAGGTACAGATGGCCTTGCCATTGACTGGATTGGTGTCACAGTTGGAGCCTTTCTGACATGGGTTACTAATGCAAGCATCATCCAGATGACACAGCAGACCTAAAACACAGACACACACAATGAGAGTTTGCTTGTGCAGGAATTTATGAGATTAAACCTTAGTGAACATCTCCTTTTTAAACAGTACGGCAGATTTTATAGACCCTATGAAATCAAACAGATGTTTTATGCCACTTAGTTCATAGTTATTAAGTTGGCTTGAAAAAGCCAACTTACTGAAATCCTGTCTAAACTTCTTCTTCTTCTTCTTCTTCTTCTTCTTCTTCTGAGACCAAATTTTAAAATGTATCTCCTCCTAGACCTTTAAAGCTACAACCACCAAACTCGGACCAGACCTTCAGACTGGTCTGACTCGGGTTGCTATATCTTTTCTAACTGATCCAACTTACGGTTTTCGCAAAAATTACGATTAAAACTGCGAAAAATCCCATAGACTTACATTGATGGAATGTTCAGATGAGTCAAGACTCATCAAACACCAAACTGACAAACTTTCAAATGTAAACACACTGAAGCCTATTGGACTCAATTAAGCTTCACTTCTATGTACTATTTCTAATACATTTAAACTCATTTAAGCTTCCACTCTATTTAACATTTCTAATCTAAATCATGCTAGCAACATTGCTAGTAACATGCTAATCATGCTAGAAACATGCTAATAACATGTTAATAATGCTGGAAACATGCTAGCAAACATGCTAGTCACTTGCTAGTCATGCTAGCAACATGCTAGTCACTTGCTAGTCATGCTAGCAAACATGCTAGTCACTTGCTAATCATGCTAGTAACATGCTAGTCACTTGCTAGTCATGCTATCAACATGCAAGTCACTTGCTTGTCATGCTAACAACATGCTAGTCACTTGCTAGTCATGCTAACAACATGCTAGTCACTTGCTAGTCATGCTAGCAACATGCTAGTCACTTGCTAGTCATGCTAACAACATGCTAGTGTTGCTATGCAGTTGTTAGTCACTTGCTAATCATGCTAGTAACATGCTAGTCACTTGCAAGTTATGCTAGCAACATGCTAGTCACTTGCTAGTCATGCTAGCAAACATGCTAGTCACTTGCTAGTCATGCTAGCAACATGCTAGTCACTTACTAGTCATGCTAACAACATGCTAGTGTTGCTCTGCAGTTGCTAGTCACTTGCTAATCATGCTAGTAACATGCTAGTCACTTGCTAGTCATGCTAGCAAACATGCTAGTCACTTGCTAGTCATAGAAGCAACATGCTAGTCACTTGCTAATCATGCTAACAACATGCTAGTCACTTGCTAGTCATGCTAGCAAACATGCTTGTCACTTGCTAGTCATACTAGCAACATGCTTGTCACTTGCTAGTCATACTAGCAACATGCTAATCACTTGCTAGTTATGCTAACAACATGCTAGTCATGCTAGCAAACATGCTAGTCACTTGCTAGTCATGCTAGCAACATGCTAGTCACTTGCTAGTCATGCTAGCAAACATGCTAGTCACTTGCTAGTCATGCTAGCAACATGCTAGTCACTTGCTAATCATGCTAGCAAACATGCTTGTCACTTGCTAATCATGCTAGCAACATGCTAATCACTTGCTAGTTATGCTAACAACATGATAGTCATGCTAGCAAACATGCTAGTCACTTGCTAGTCATGCTAGTAACATGCTATTCACTTGCTAGTCATGCTAGCAAACATGCTAGTCACTTGCTAGTCATGCTACCAACATGCTAATCACTTGCTAGTTATGTTAACAACATGCTAGTCATGCTAGCAAACATGCTAGTCACTTGCTAGTCATGCTAGCAACCATGCTAGTCACTTGCTAGCCATGCTAGTAACATGCTAGTCACTTGCTAGTCATGCTAGCAAACATGCTAGTCACTTGCTAGTCATGCTAGCAACATGCCAGTCACTTGCTAGTCATGCTATCAAACATGCTAGTCACTTGCTAGTCATGATAGCAACATGCTAGTCATGCTAACAACATGCTAGTCACTTGCTAATCATGCTAGTAACATGCTAGTCACTTGCTAGTCATGCTAGCAAACATGCTAGTCATGCTAGCAACATGCTAGTCACTTGCTAGTCATGCTGACAACATGCTAGTCACTTGCTAATCATGCTAGTAACATGCTAGTCATTTGCTAGAAACCGCAAAAATCTGTTTATCTGTCTGTCTGTGACTGTTTTTCTGGTAAATTGTAAGGTTTTCAAAAATTTAAAACTTCAAACTTTAAAACTAATTTAAACTTCAAAATAGTTAAAACTGAAAACCTTCAAACTTTAAGCTTTGAAAACTACTTCAAACTTTCTGGCTAGGCTTTTTCAAGCCAACTTAAAGTTTGTCTACGAACTTTACTATCTAGTTAACTTTATATCATCTATGTGCATGTGTACTCCTAAAAAATGAATACATTTTAGCAGATTAAAAGAACAGGCAAATTAATATGTGCCATCCCAACTTTCTGCTCCAGTAGAAAATGGGAGATTTTCTTCAGTGGATTTGCTCAAAACTCACAAAAAACCTAATGCTCAAATAACAGAAATAGTGCCTCAAACCATGATGCATATGATTCATGAGAGAAAAAAAAAGATGCACACCTGTGCGCCCATGAGGGCATTCACAGAGGAAGGAGGCCACCCGATCATGGCATGTGGCTCCTGCGTGGCAGGCTGCATCTGCGCAGTCATCTATGTTTTCGCTGCAGTCGTCCCCTGTCCAGCCGTTTACACACACACAGTTGTATCCACCCTGTGTGTTCAAGCATGTACCACCATTCTGGCAGGAATTGGGCATCAAATCACACTCGTTGACGTCTTCGGTACAGAACTGACCTGAGGAGTTAATATATAGGCATCAATTTCACCACATTTGTTTTCCAGACACAAATGAAATACCAATAAAAAAAAGATTTTACTTATTGAAGACTTGTTTGTCTAATTGGTTTAAATTTTTTCTCTTTGTATCTGTAAGTGAAATGTGGGGTTTGAGTAGGTAGTTGGTACCTGTCCACTCTGGCTTGCACTGGCAGTTATAGGTGTTCACTCCATCCACACAGGTTCCTCCATTAAGGCAACGATGGTCTGGACAGTCATCAATGTTCTCTTCACAGTTCTGACCACTGAAGCCTGAAAACAAATAAGCAATTTTAGCAAAAAATTCTTAAAATGTCTAGTTTTAAAAGCCAGAACTGACAAAAATGTTCACATACCCATTTCAGACACTGCCTGTTCAAGAATACACTCAAAAGTTTGGGGTCGTTGTTGTTATTTTTATTACTTTTATTCAGCAAGGATCCATTAAATATATCAAAAGTGACAGTAAAGACTTTTACATTGTTACAAAAGATTTTTATTTCAAATAAATGCTATTCTTTAAAACAAAGAATACTGAAAGAAATGTCTCACAGTTCCCAAGAATATTAAGCAGAACTGTTTTCAACATTGATAATAATAAGAAAAGCACCAAAACAGCATAACAGAATGATTTCTGAAGGATCATGTGACACTGAAGACTGGAGTAATGACTTCTGAAAATTCAGCTTTGCCATCACATTTTAAAATATACTGAAATAGAAAACAGTTATTTTAAATTGTGATAATATTTCACAATAATTTTTTGCTGTATTTTTGATCAAATAAATACAGCCTTGCTGAGTACAAGAGACTTCTTTTATTTAAAAGTATTAAAAATGCACTCTCTATTTTAAAATCTGAGCTTGGCTTTTTCCTGCATATGGTACGTGTGTGCGCTAGAGACAAACACGGCGGGCTTCATAGCACAGAATATGCTTGACAGTGCTTCAACTCGCTGTTATTTTAGTCTTTTACTTTAGATATGCTTTCAATTCTTCTGTTTGGAAAGCAGTACGTATTAGATGCACGAAACTCACATACTGACAGACTTTCACGTGCGCTTTGTGGTTTTTTTTTTTTTTTTCGTCCTGAAGTTCGCGGCTGCGATTAAATGCACTTGCATCTACTTTTATGATACGAAATTGATGTAAACAGTCAGTTATGTTTTCAGAACAGGACAAAACATCTGATATGTGGAAACAGATCTGTGCATTAGTGTGAATGCAGTCTATTAAAGCTGCCAGTGTCTATGATCTCATCAGTAAAAATCAAATGGCAATAATGCTGATTAAAAAAGAAAAACCCATAACTATGATTATCTGTAAACTTTTGATACTTAAAGCACTCCCAGATACTGAAAGTGCTTTTTCTTTATCACTTGTAATTGTCTTTTCCCCCTTTATTACTTTATATTTGCTTGTATGTTTTGAAGCTATATTTTCTTTGAATTCTTAACAATAATTATTTAATTAATTATGAAATAATTAATTAACATAATTATTTTAAAACGTAGCCTGCTTATATAATTTAATAAAAATGCAAAAAATAAATTTGATATAATCGTGATGCATTGTGATATTGAATTGAATCGAATTGTTGACATGATAATCGTAATTGAACTGAATCGTGAAACCAGTGCCGATTCACACCCCTAGTGTACATGTCCAATTTAGTTCCACAAAGTTATTTTTGCTGTTCACACTATCATCCAAAAAACGTGAACATAGCCTGTATCTTGTGAGCAGTATGAAATAAAAAAATTGCACTTAATACATAACCCATAATATCAAATATTCTAGACATGGATAAATATTTGAGCAACTGTTTGCTAACAGAATTCATGTTTCTTCACAAAGAACTAAATATTTATATCAGATTGCACAGCACAGATCCTTTAACACAAACAAGCAAATTCAATTGTTTCCTGGTATAAACAGAGGGATAAAAATGTTGTGAAACATTTGAAAACAGTCGTTACTTTTGTTGCGGTCAACAGTCTTCCTTTTCTGAGAAGACTGGCAGTACCAGGATTCTGTTAGAGGCACCAACGACAACGACTCAACTGACTCTAACCACAATTTCCTACAACTCCAAAAAGTGCAGTTATGGTATATTTCATAACTGATCACATCATATACTATGAATTATTCCTTCAAAGCCCATGACTGCACGGAATACAAGAGAAAGAAATAACTTTAGTGATGCTTCCTCAATGCTGAGGTTTAAGTTATGTTGTCTGGCATGATCTGAGATCCACTTGGGTCAAAGGAATAGTGATGAGAGGTGAACACACACACACACACGCATTCTCATTCTCCTAACACTGACTCTAACCCAGGGACACCAGCATAAGGATGTTGTCGTTCAGACATTTCCTCATGATAAGCACAAATATTTTCCTGCCGGCCTGTTCACACACACACACACACATATGCATACAGAGCTGCAACGGGAGCGCAGATACTATGACTAGGCCGGGTTTTAATGAGGCTGTGAGAAGGGCATTCTGGGAGAGGTAGCCTATCCCATGTTCCAAAGTTGTGGGAAACACTGATACTGCATTGTTATTGCAAACTCACTGAGCTCATCTGAAATCTCTACATTCAGTGTTGACCCGGACAGAGGGCCGATATCATTTGTCTTAGGGCTGGAACCGATGTCGTCAACAGGACACTTGTGAGTCAAAATAAGCTGAGTGGATTTCCTATGAGTGATCAAAGTTAAGAGGCTGCCATTGATCATTTAATGAACTCATTTGTTACGTAACTAATGTTAGTTAAAGCCCTCATCATGATTAAAAAGATTCATAGACCCCATAATCATGAGGGGTATTTAAGACAAGTCTTTGAATGTTAGCATGCTAAACAGCTCTTAAGCCAGGAAAGGGTATATGTTAGAACAAGTCTGCAAAGTACATAATCACATAAGCTTCAGACCAAGGCAATATATCAAATATCCACATATTCATGGTGATTTAGCTGGCTAAATTATGGCAACATTGTGAATATTGTGTTGATTTGAACATTTTTCATGACTACTTTTTGTCTCGATCCAAAATGTTTTAGATCTGGTAGGTTTTATTCATTTCCAAAAATCAGTTCAATCTGTCCATTTCAATCGATGTATTTGTGGATTTATCTATAATTCTATAATTGTATTGTATTGCCAGATATTTTAGTGCTTAGTTTTATGTATATGTGTATGTGTATATATATATATAAATTGTTTTAAAAAGAATCACGATAGTTAGGTGAATAGATTTTTTCCCCACTTGCAATTTAGTACAAATTTTGAACGTTGAACTAAATTGTTACTGTAATTTACATCTTGAATTAAATGATTTCAGAGCATGTACAATTGAAAAAATGAATATAATCAAAAGACTGAGAAATAATAATATTTTTTAGCTATTTTGCCCTAATAAGAATAAAAAAATCAAGAAATCATTTTTATCAAATACAGGATTTTATACAAGAGAGACTTAGTTCAGCATAGTTCAGTGTAACAAATGTTAACAGTTATGGTGTTTGTTGGTAATGGTAATTCTTTTACTTTATAGCGGTAAACGGTAACTTTAAACTCATGCAAACAAAGAAAGCTTTAGGACACCAGAGTCTTCTTGCAGGTTAACAGGTTAAGGATGCCTACCTGGCAAACAGGAGCACTCATAGCTCGTCTCTCCCTTCTGTACGCAGGTGCCTCCGTGGTAGCATGGTGAAGGGTTACAGGGCTGATAGAGGGTCTCGCAGTGTCTCCCAGTGTACTCTGCAGGGCAGTTGCAGCGATACGTGCCCACCTCATTCTCACACATGCCACCGTTCTTGCAAGGAGAGGGACTCTGGGCACACTCGTTGATGTCTTGTTTGCAGGTTTGGCCTGAGAAGAAGGGTGTGCAGTGGCAGATGTAGTCGGAATCAAAGGGACTACACTTACCGCCATTGGCACATGGATTTGAGGCACAAGGATCAGCTTGATGGCAGTTCTTACCTATTGATAAAGAATGTTTACGATCAGAATATGCTCACCACTGTCTGGATTTGAGATGTTAGCTCATACTTCTGATATACATAGTTTTTAACTGGATTGTGGTCTTACCTGACCAGCCTGGTGGGCATTTACACTTGTAACTGTGGATGCTGGTGAGTTCACACGTGCCTCCGTTTCGGCACGGGGAGCTAAGGCACACGTTATTGGTGGGAGTGAGACACAGTCGGTCCGTGTAGCCCAGGCTGCAGTTGCACACAAAGTCCACCTTATTGACAGAAGTAATCAAACGGCACACACCGCCATTTCTGCAGGGGGACTGGAAGCACGGGTTGCGGAACTGGCACGCTGTGCCGGCAAATGACTCAGGACACCTGTAGAGTGGAAAGCAAGCACAGGGAGAATTAGTAGTGTATATACTGCACTCAGTATATGATTTAAACTTCATAGTCATAAAGCCACTTTCAATGGCATTAGTCTAGCACTGGATAAAATGTCAGTATAAATCGAGGTAACTGGACTGTAATGAAACCACTGCATTATAATTAAGTTTTCAACTTCTCTTAACAAACAGTAACTAGTAATGTTACTGTGTCAGATTTGTTGCTTATACGAATGGATAAAGTGTAAAGGTCATTGCACATTTTTGTCTGATATTTTCGCACGCTAAAAAATAAATACGACCTCACGTTGTGTCAATCATGTTTACGCACTGCCTCCGAAACTTTCGTCCGTCATAAAAAAATTAGGATTAGGTTCGATTTTCTGTGTTTTCACATCCGTAACAAGCATTTTGGTAGGAAAGAAACGCATTCGAAAATATTGGAGTCAGTGTGCAATGACTTTAAGTCTTTTCTTTTTTTGTCGAAATCAGCTTACAAAAAGCTTGTTAATAGTTGCATAAAAATCTGGTATAGGAGTAAGCATTTTAACACCAAAACTATTACACAAAACAGCTTTTAACACTGAACGCGGAGGGTAATGGAATGGAAAAACAAGGTCTAGGGATACATTTTTAAAGTTGAACTTATTTTACCTTGAGAACTGTGTTAACTTAGCTGTCGCGTGGGAGTTACTGTCACATATTTAACAGTCAAACATGTCAATATAGAGCATGTTTACATAAAAAAACAATGGAGCAGCAGCACAGTGGAATGCAAAAACGGGTTCTGGCTTCACTGGCTTTTATAGTTTTACAACTATAGCAAAATTATTTAGTCCACAATTGAACCATCATATAATTACGAATATATAATATAGGTAACATATCAGTTATCTATTACAGTTATCTATATTAATATATAGATATTGGATATACGTATAACTTTGCTGGCTCTGCACTATTTCTGCAATGACTGATGTTAGTTTTTAGTAATTTATTTTTAAATTATTTAGATACACTAGTATGTAATTTTAATATTGGCCATTTATCAGTTATCATTATCAGACATAAAATGAAAATAATTATCTGTATTGGCCAGAATTTTAATATCATGCATACTAACATATAATGTATGCCTGAGAAATCCAGACATACACAGCAAAGCCAAAAGTGTAAGAAATACAAAGTGTAAAAAGATTATGCGGTCACACTTTATTTTAATGTCTGATTCTCACTATTAACAAACAAATAACTGTGACTTTTGCCTCAGTAAACTTCCAATTTGCTGCTTATTAATAGTTAGTAAGGTAGTTGTTAAGTTTAGGTATTGTGTAGGATTAGGGATGTAGAATATGATCATATGTGCTTTATTAGTACTAATAAACAGCGAATATGTTAATAATAGGCATGCTAATAAGCAACTAGTTAATAGTCAGAATTGGTCCCTATACTAAAGTGTTACTGATTGTGCTTTTTTGAATGTTTAAGGTTTTCTCACAGATTGAGGTTGTGGTTCACAGGTGTAATCCTGTTTCAAACGGATTTATGAAAGTCAGCCATCCATCAGCGGCTCTTAGGAGAAAAAACAAGCACCTCAGCCTTTCTGAATGAATCTGAATTCATTCACTCCAAAGACAAGGCAGTGTCTATACAAGAGTCTTTGAACCCAGGCCTAACATTATCAGGACTTCAAAGCTGTCTTCCTCCACCTCAATGCCTGCTATTCTTCTACAGTACAGAGTCTCCGCAGCATCAATCAGGACCTTGGGAATACAGAGACGGCACAGCAAAAACTTTGTAAAAGAGCCGTACAGACTTCATAACAGGTTTTTCCTGGGTTGGCTTGAAAGTAATCTTTTGCCGATTTTACTCGGCGACACAAAAGGGGCCCTCCCTCGGCATGACTATGCTGAAATAACCTTTTGCAAAAAGCTAAAGCCATCCAGAGCCTCTGGAATACCGAAGCCATGTTTTTGGCCTCGGGGGGCAGCCGGAATATCTCAACACATTCCCAGTGCACTGTTCTCTGATCCAAACAGGGCCCCCCTCAGTGGGTTGGATGTTTTTACTGTGTCTCTCCCAGGATTAGGATGGCCAATAACTTCAACCAAGAAAAGAAAACACAGGGGACTGAGAACCAGGCACGACAAAACCATTAAGTACACGGTGGGAACTGCACTGTTGCCCACAATGCTACCTTTCCTCCCATTGTCCTATGGCCACTCCAGCACATTTCTGGAGGTTCGTTTAGGTTTTTGTGATTATTACACAAACAAAACAAACATCTTATGCATCACCAGCACAACAACAAACTCTAAAGTTATGCAAGTGTCATCAATCTTGATGTTGTAAAAGAGTTCCATAGAAGAGATAAGGTTTCTAGCCTGTGGAACAGCCAGAAATGCTTATGAATTCAAATCTATTTCTATTTAAAGGGTCATAGCGTACATTTTTATTGTTTAATTCTCTTCACTGGGGTCCATTTCTTAATTGTTTGCACCAGCAACTTGCATATTTTTTTATATTTCCACCTGACCCTGAGTATTAAATAGTCTGTTTTTTGCTGCTATGCCTTTAAAGATGCGCTGAAATGTAAGCAGCAACAAATCCTTTCTTCCGTATTGTGACGTACATCTTAAGGCCGGGACACACTAAGCCGACGGTCGAGCGACGGTCGGGCTAGTTTGTTTGGTGTGTTCCACTCGTCGGCTCTCGTCGGGCTCACGTTGAATCGTGTCGGGGCCGTCGGCGAGAGGTAGAACTCTGATTGGATGTTCATTTTAGTAAACGAGTCAGTGCCCGAGAATTAAAGCGAAAGTTATGAAAACAAGCATGTAAATGAAGGCGGTACAGACAGAAGGCTGTTTAAATGTTACGTGATCTTTCCCAATCATTCTAATACGTGAATGTTTTCATAACAACATGAGCCACTTAAAATGATTAAAGTTATCAACGTTACTGATATTCAAAATGATAAGCAAGCACCGCTTTGTTTACATTTTGTATATCTGCGTTTATCTTGTATATCTTTGTTTCGGTTTCTCCTTTTGAATGATGAATATATACTATTGATATCTGCTGATATGGACAGTTAATTCCTCTCACGCATGCGCAGAACGCACGTTAGTTTACCGTCGGCTGTAGTCTGTGCGATGTGTTCGAGCGCAGCTTTTTGGTCTAACGCTGCCGACACGAGGCGACAACACCGTCGGCTTTCGTCGCCGCTAGTTCTTTGAAGTCAGCTTGGTGTGTCCTGTCCTTAAATTAAACGGATTATCGAAAAATAAAACACTGTAGTTTGGGGTTTGTGAGTTAATGAAAAGCAAATGCAAAAAAATTAAATAAATCATGAAAAATGTCAAATTAAAAAGTAAATACTTTTAAAATAAAAACAATACTTGAACATTATAAACAGAAATATTTTACTTGTTGACCTGCATGTCAGCATGACCATTAACTGATATCAGATTACCGTAAACATGAAAAGGTGTTGTTAAATTATTTAAATATTTACTTAAAATCTTGAGAGGTTTTCAAGAGAATATTTTAGAACAAAATAACGTATGAATAATATGTAATCATGTAATCTATAAAAAAGTAACTGTAATATAATTAGAAGCATTTTTAAAATGTAATGTAATCCATTAACATGTACTTAATTTTTGGAATCTGATTACGTTTGACTCCCCCATCCTTCCAATACAGCCTCTTTGCAAAATGACAGATTCAGCGTGTGCTGAATGTGCTGCTGAAAGTCAGATTGAAATGATCACGGACATTGTTAAAATAAACTTTCTAACTTCTTTTATTTCTAACTTTTATCATTTCTAACTTCTTTCAGAAGGAAAAGCAGCAGCAGCAGGTGCCAAACAGCCAGGAACAGCAGAATGAACTTATATTGACATATCTTAATAGTTTTCTTGTGATATTGTTATATATATATAAGTCTTTTACAGCTTGGTTGTTATAAATGTTTTTTGGACTAGAGAGGAAGTTATGTATTTTGTTGTAGTTGGTTTCATAGTTTATCATGCTCTTGTATCCAAAATGTAAAAAAAAAAATGATATCACCCCTTCATTGAGAATTGAGATCCGATGCAGAAAAATTAAGCTGATTTAACCCAGACAACACATCGCTGTGTGCAGTTATGAGGGCCTGTGTCGGCCTTCCAGAAAGGCCTCAGGAAGCAGGTGCGCATGCTAATGAGGGAGCGGCAGCTGCTGGTCACAGTGCACCCGACTCCCTACTTATAAACTCCCGTCACACTTTCCCAAAGAGAATAAGAGGGCCAAGGCAGCAGGCAGTTGAATGGTTTGCCCACCACAGAGCAGAGCAGACAGGCTCCATGAGAAGGCCCATTGTTCCTGCCGCCATTCAGAGTGGAGCTGACCGCAGTCTGGGTGCCTCTAACCCCTCTGAGTGTGCATTCAGCTGTTAAACCTCCTCTTCTTTCCCCTCCCTTCCATCCCATCCCTCGGTCACCTCTCTATCCCTCTTGTTCTCATCATGGCCTCCCTTTTTAATCTTCCATCCTCCTCTTCACTTCCTTCCTACTTGGCTGGGCTAGAGCTGTAGTCACACTCCTTCACGTTTGCCTTTCACTGTCTCCCGCCTTCTCCTCTCATCTTCAGCAGTTCCTGGTATATCTGGATGATGAAGTCATTTTTGAATCATACACCTCAGCACTCGGCTGAAAACAACTCCCTTTCCTCTTGTGGCCTGTGTCGATATCTATTTGCATACTACTTAAATTATAATATTTTATATTATATCAGAAATATTTATTGGTATCGACCAGAATTTCAATATTGTTGCCTCCCTAATAATTACAAAAAATTCACTAAAATATTTGAAAATCTGTCAAAAAGAAAAAATTGGTACTTACGCACCATGTATTAATTGGCCAAGTGGTCACAGTAACCATATGATGGCGCAAAATAAGCTCAAAATGACCAAATACTATTAAATTTATTGGGATGGACGATATACAGTAACAATCTGTAATTTTTGAATCTGCATGAAATAACTACGTACAGTAGAGCAACAGTCTACTAGATTTGTAAATTTCCTGAAGAAATTGTGCCGTTTTCTGTTTTATCGTGTGTTTAACAAAAATCAGTATTTGGATGACTTGGAAAAGTAATAGCACATATCTTTTCAACCAACAACACTAGGGTTGCAACAACTAAAATCGATTATTATCGATAATGAAAATCATCGACAACGATTCTCATTATCGATTAGTCGGGTCTGCCCACAGTGCACGTCCAACTTCAGCCGGTCACGTCAAATTATAGCACTGAATTACCCATTTCTATAGACAAAATTTATCTAAAAATAGTGTAGGAAAGAGAATGAGATGCGGCGGGAGAAGTACGTGATCCAAGCTGCTAAAAACATGAGAATTCTTTATTTTATGCTTTAAACTCAATGCATTAGCGTAATGGCTAAGCACCCTGTCTGGCACTTTGACAGATGCGTGTGCGTCCTCAGTGCAAAAACTTTCTGTTTACGGTCATATCCTTATCTTTAAATGTCAAAAATTCACGCGAGCATTTCCATTTTTGCATAAAGGCCCGTCCTGACAGTCTGTGTTAAGTTTAAATCTTTACCGAACGAGCGCTGGCTCGTCAGACAGACGGAACACAGAGGGAGACTCAGCGCAAAAACATTCATTGTGCTGAAATATCTGTTGTTGAACGTTAAATTTAGGTTTAAAAGTCAACATGTAGTGCACGCATTTTATGAGAGTAGGAATGTAAAGGGATAACAGTGTGTAATTGTTTGAATATAAATATCTGATGCTTCATACGCCTTTTACAGGATAAAGAAATTACTGTGATCAAAGTGAACGTGTGTTCCTGCAGAACATTGCTTTTAACTATTGGTTACCACCAAGTTTGTGATTTTATTCGCCCTTATTATCTTTATTATTATTTTAATTTTTAATGTAGAGATTTAAACTATTTTCACTATATACAGTGCTTAACAAATTTATTTAAACTAATTTATGTAAGGTTTTTAACAATTTATGTAAGGTAACAGTACGTATTGGTGGTTACCAAAATCATTTTTTAGCTTTCTGTATTGGTTAGTCCTCCAATTTGTGTAAGCTCTTTAGTAACAGTAGTAGGCTACTTCTAATGCTATAATATTATTATTGCTGTTGTCTCTGAAAGAATGGCAGAAAAAAATAGTCAAGCGCTTTATAGTGTTTTTTTTCCAGATGCCCAATGCAGTCAAAAAGTACCTAAACAATGCCAGCAAGCTGTTATGAAAGGCATAGGAGGCCATTTTTGTTATTATGTGAATAAATACTATTTATTTGTTTTAGTTTGTTATTTGCTCAATAAATGACAGTAACATTTTTAGATTTAAACAATTTTTTGACAGATTCCTAAAATATTTGTGTTTTCTCTTTATTATGACAGGTGGACTAATAAATTGTTAAGCACTGTATGTTTTCATAGCATTCAGTTGGCACGTTTGTCTGAAGGACATTGGGCAGAATGTGGAATAGTAGGGTTTTTTTTTTTGTCAATAAAATAAAAAAGAGAAAACTGGGCTTTTTATCCGATTAATCGAAAAAATAATCGGCCAGCTAATCGATTACTAAAATAATCGTTAGTTGCAGCCCTAAACAACACTGTTTTCATTGGTGGATTTAATATTTAGAGTTAGTGGTTACTATGTTTGGAGTAGAGATGCTGGACTTAACTACAGCAATTAAAAACTGCATACATTTTTTGGTCAGAATTAAATGTAACACTTTTGATTAGGGAACACTATACAATATTAATTGGTTGCTTATTAGCATGCCTATTACTAGCATACTGGCTGTTATATAGTACATATTAATGCATGACCATATTCTAGATCCCTTAACCCTACCCAATACTTAAACATAACTACTACAACAACTGCCTCACTTCCTATCAATAAGCAGCTAATTAGGAGTCTAGTGAGGGAAAACTCTTCGTTAATAGTGAATATGTAAAGTGTTACCAAACTAAACATCTATCTAGCCTATTCCCTATATTATGCGGAATGAAGAAAATTTTCCAAACACTTTCAAAATTACACAGCAGTCTGACAAGACTAGCTAACTAAAAGCCCAAATACTTTTGTTGTTTTTCAGTTTAATTTCCCAAAACATGTCTAGTAGAATTCCATGATGGATGGACCTTTGACTCATAAGCTTTCTGAGACAAAGAATATGAACCTGGTTTACAGGATTTTTGCATTGCCTGAGGGGAGGAGTCCATGGCCTTGCTGGAATGTAACCATTTGCATTAAAAATTCACCCCATTCTGTGTCCCCATCCCTGACAACACTCCTCAATGGAGAGGCCTGGCAGCCGCACTTAACGGCACCCTGCGGAAAATCACACCACCTTTGAAAGTCTACTAGACCTGCCCGTCCTGGCAAACAGTCCCACTTCTTGAGGGGGTAAATACATAGGGCACTTAGTCAGCCTTGGCTCCTGCTAGTAAAGCACACATTAGGGAATTACGGTGAGTACACTGAGGACCTCCATAGGAAACCCTGCCAGTTTGCTCTTTAACTTGGCAAATGCTTGTCACATTTGCAATCAAGCTACTTAAAGTGGCATTAGGCCACAAAGGGGTAGCCTACTAAGATAAAAAATACATTAAAGACAACAAAAGCAATGAGGCTTTTAATTTAAATTTTCCATGTGTTGCTTGCTGTTCCTTTTTAATTAAATGAAAAATTTTTCAGTGTATTGTTCAAATCTCTACAAATCTATATAATATGACAATTTAAAAGTGTATTTAACCTTCTAATCTCAAATCCCTTGCCCAAACAGGAAATACACGAAAAAAAAAAATGTTTTGTTGTTTTGCTTGTGTCCTATAAAACAATCAGTGCATTTCTTGACCCTTGATAAAAGCCAGATTTATAATTATGCAGCGTTCCCCAAATCTTTTTAAGTAAAAACAATCTCCATTTACAAATCTCCATCTTTAACGGCCCATAAAAATAAATCACAGGTTCTGTAAACAGACCTAGTTTGTGTTTGATTCTGTGACCAGAGAATGACCCCATACTGTTATTCTACCTTCACCATCCTCTCAGAAATACCTTTGTCCTCTAAAAAGTGATGGGATTCATTCTGTGGCCACCAGTAGCCCATGACAACAGGATTTTACTAGCGATGCAATGCTGGCCCAGGCAAGAGCAGATGTTTTGTTGACACCTGACCCTCAACCAGATGAAACACAGGGGGTTTCCACCCACTGCGCTCCAATCTGCCATCTGCCATTGAAAGGTCACAAAGTGAAGGGGGTTGTCTCTCACAACAAAAAGTTAAAGTCTAACTTGGAAGATTTCATAGTTGAACTACAGGACTGAATACAGAATACTGTAAATAGTGGCTGTAAAGACAATGAATGAATGTCCAAAACAGCACTGTGATGTTTGGACACCATACTACAAGTGTAATTAAAGGATATTTTATTACAACAGTGTTTGTGCATAATGGTAATTACCACAGATCTATTTTTTTCCTTCTTTCTTTCTTACAAAAAGCAAATATCACAGTTACAGTAAGGCAACTAGAAATGAAGCTAGTGTTTTTGTTATTATTACTCGTTATTATACACGTTATTCACAAAAGTCTGCCCTAGGTGAGTTTCAGTTCAAAAAACTGGCTTGAATGATTATTTCATAAATCAGACTGATCCAGTTACAGAGCTTCTTAAATTAACAGTAATATTTTACAGTACTATTTTACAATATTACCGTTTTCACTGTATCTTTGATCAAATAAACACATCTTTGATAAGCATAAGAACCATTTTTTAAACAAATCAATACTTTTATCCAGCAAGGACACATTAAATTGATCAAAAGTGATGGTAATTTAATTGATACAATTTTTGCACATTTTGACAAACATTACATACATTATTCACAGAAAATCTTAAAGTCTCCCCTAGCTCATAGCCATGCAAGTAGCCATGATCCAGTTCACAAAACTGGCCTGAATGATTCTTTCATAAATCAGACTGATCCGGTTGCAAAGCTTCTCAAGTTAACAGCTTACTGGAAGGGAAGATTATCGGTAACAATTTAAATTTCGGTCTGTTTCTAACGCAAAGCTATCATATGACTTCAGAAGGCAGCACAAGCTGTATGGACCCTTTTTATGATACATTAATAGTGCTTTTGTGTCCTATTAGAACCAGTACATTTTTTAAACATAATTTTATTTTAAACTATAATTTAAAAGATATTTACTGTTTATATTTAAACTATTATTTAATATTAAGTTTATTGTAATATGTAGTGCCCTGTGTACTTGTATTGTAAGTACCTTACTGTGATTTTGCTGTGAATTTGACAGGTTAAAATTACTTACTTTTGTTGTCAGCATTATGTCTCGAATGCCTTTAATAGAGCTTAGTTAATAAGTTGCCCAGAACATTCCTAAAGCCAGTTAGTAAGCATTAGTTGTTTGTGTGATGAGCTACCTCTAAGATAGTTGTTAGGTTTTGTTAAGAAGGTAGTTGCACCACTGGCCTGTTTTTTTCCCCTTGGGCAGTGCGACAATGACGCAAAAACTACTCTCTTTTAAACCCAAATTTCCTGTAGTGGGGAGTTTAAGTCTGAGGAGTCTTTGAGTCTTGTCTGTTCTTTATGAAACAACGGCCCCGGGCTCTTCACACTCTCTCTGTAATCACCAGAGGAGACCTGATCCTCCAGGCCCACATCTGTTAGTGTTCATTACGCCTGTGTTTATTTGTCCCTAGTACTGAGGGACCCTATGGGAAAAACAGTTCCGCTGAGGGACAAGGAGCAGTCATTAACGGACCCAATACTTTTCTAATGAGTGTTGCTCCTGGTGGTTTTATGAGGCTAGGGAGAAGGTTAATGTTTTCATATGTCCTTCACGGCACTAAGTAGTAATTTTTGAGCAGAATGATGCCGGACATTTAACAGGAAGAGAATTTATTCATTAAAATATCCTCGTCAACCCCTCTGACAGTGTGACAATGTGAGAGGAAACTTTTAAACATCTGCCACTGCCAAGGCTGAATAGAAAAACCACAGGCATTAGCGGGTATTATGCTGTAAGTAGCAGCCATTGTACACGGTGAATTATTTACCTTGATACTGATCAATTGTAATGCTGTGTTCCACAGGCAGATGGTTCAGGTCAAAAGCATCAAACAAAAACAACACACGCCTGGTGTGTTTTGCGGGCTTTTTTTTTTTTTTTTTTGTACTTGGCCAGCTGTACATACAGAAAACAATCTGGCAATAACAGAATGTACAATCAAAGTTTGCTGAATTCCTGATAGATATAGGGCAGAATCAGATTTCAACTCGCCAACACAAGTCCCTTTGGTCAGTCGAGACATTAAGCTATGCCATAAAGATGCCAAGAATGGGACACTCAGCATTGGTCATCTGTGGTGATATGATAAGAGACCACAACTTCTCTTCATTTGGCTCTAGTGTCCATTTCCTGTATCAAAATACAGTAAGGAACTCATCTCTAGAAAGCAAACAGAGCTTTTATTGAAACTGTCCCAAACAATCAAGTGGTCATTCTGGATTACTGCTTTAGACACACCACACATGGCCCAGGGTGTGAATTACAACCATTTTGGCTCAAATTCACAAACTAGGGATCACAAATATACAGTGACACTCTGTACTAATACAAACGCAAATTAAAATTTATCCTGCATAAACTGACTTTAAATATATAAGAGATTATTCAAACTCTTATGTCAATAACGAGTCATTTCTTTAAATATATATATCAATACTTTCATTCAGCAAGTATGCATTAAACTGAACATTTGATCAGTGATGGTAAAGACATTTATGATGCTACAAAAGATTTCGATTTCAAATAAATGCTGTTCTTTTGAACTTTTTATTTATTAAAGAATGTATCACTGTTTCCACAAAAATATTAAGAAGCAACTGTTTTATACATTGCTAATAACAATAATTTTAAAATTTATTAAAACAGAAAACTGTTAAATTGTGGTAATATTTTACAATATTACTGTATCTTTGTTCAAATAAATGCATTCTTGATAAGCATAAGAGCCATTTATTTTAAATAAATCAATACTTTTATCCAGCAAGGACATATTAAATGGATCACAAGTGATGGTAATTTATAATGTTACAGAAAATTTATTCAAGTAAATACTGTTCTTTTGAACTTTCTAGTCATCAAAGAATTTTGGGGGGAAAAAATAGCACTGTTTCCACAAAAAGAAATGTTAAGCAGCAACTGTTTTGAACATTGATAACAATAAGAAACAGTTTATTGTAATATTTTACAATGTTACTGTTTTTAGTGTATCTATGATCAAATAAATAGCCACCTAACCATTTAGAAACAGACTCACTTTAGTAACCGAATAGAAAATAACGAAATGTTGGCAAAATGTTACTGCAAGTTTTGAAAAGTCTAGTTTAAAAATAGAGTTACAAATGAGGATGTCAGAAACATTGTCCATGCTAGGCAACATTTGACTTCTTTAGTCCATATTTTTCAAGGCGGGGGACAAGATGTTATAACTCCAACCCACAAACACTTAATATAAACTGTATTTATGTAACTACGTTCTAAGTATGAGATGAATTATTAGATGGATGCATGTTAGTGGTGAATTAAAACAAGGTTTATCCCACCAACATCAGTTTTTCAGCTCTGTATTCAAATCTTTACGACTCTATTGGGACCCAATCGGAAGACACTGAGCTCTTTTTTGCACATTACATCAACAGCCGCCCATCAAAGACATAGTTGGAAGGTCTGAAGTTCGCATGTGAACTTCTCCTCATCTCCCTCCAGACTTGCATCTCTCATCTCCTTGTCGAACACTAATCCTTTTGATTCAAATCTGCCGTCCCTCATACATACAAGGAATTCAGATGTGGAAGCTGGTTTGTATTACTGTCAGTTGGTCTTCTGGCCTTGCCCAAGCGTCAAAGATAACGACTCACTCACTCCTTTACGAGCCTGTCAGAGTGTCAGATATGAGTGTTTGGTATTCCTGGTATGGAATGTCAAGTAGAACCAACACATCTTCCCAAAACAATATAGTTAGCTGAACAGCACTTAATTTAAAATGATCTACCTGCAGTTACACTCAGGGTTCCCACTCTAAATCAAATGTCAAATTCCCTGACTTTTCCCTGACTTTCACTGACTAAAAATCTGGATTTCCATGACCTATAATGAATGGAAAAACAGGCCGCTGTTGTGCTGAGCACTTTTTTTGCTTTTTACCTTTTTACCATTAAATGCTCTTTGATATTCTTTATACTTTTTTTTTTTTTAACTCAGTCTTTGAAGAGGTCATTTTGTAGCCAAAGCTCCTAAAAATATTCTGCCATATTTGCCTTAGTTAACCGGTACAGCCTGGTGGCCTGGTGACTGCATTTGACGTAGTGATAGCCTGTTGACGAGCAGGAAGGGAATAAAATGGCACTGAAAAAATAGCCCAGGGCTCAATGCTAAGGATTTTTTCAGTGGTTAAAATTATTACTTGCCCTGTTAATATTTTCACTAGTCTTGCCACAAAAATAAATAAATAAATAAATAAAATAAAACAGTTGCTTTTATCAATTTTGATTTTTGTATTCTAATAAATAAACTTATGACACCAATATTTTAGATACCAAAAAGTTTTTACAATTCTCAATTTCAATGTTTAATACCACAGCAAAAAAAAAAAAAAAAAAAAAAAAAAAAAAAAAAATATATATATATATATATATATATATATATATATATATATAAAGTTCAATATCTAATGTAAAGTTCAAACATTATTAAAGATAAGTGGCAGCCAGTAAATAAGAACAAATGAACAAATTGCAAGTAATAGCAAAATTAAATATATAGCACAAAGATAAGTTTTTATGTTTGTAGGTGTTCAGGTACAGAAATTGAATAATTACTTACAAAATAACATTTGCATATTCTTCACTCTGTGTTGCACCTTGATTTTTCATTGCCATTTGAAATTAGTGGCAAGGCAACCACTGCATTTTAATAAAAATAAAACATGCAATGCTTGATTTATTTAAGACTGCATAATTTCAAAATCTGAAGTAACAGAATGGTGTGACTTTAGCTTTGTGAAATTATGCTACATGAATGAAACAAACAGCAGACAGGCTGAATGAGACGCAGTTTCACTCTCTGACAGCAGGTGGCGCTTATGGAACAGTGATAAAGCATTTCCTTGGTTGCCACTGTAAACACAGCAGCGCTGCATTAACACTCATTTAAATGCATTATACAGAGACAAGATGAAAAGAAAACGCAATGTAAATTTTTCTGAAAACAACCAGTTCCCCTCAGAAACACATTCAAATAAAATTCAATGTTTAGGATTCCTATATTTCGCGTATTATGAATCTTGTTCTGCCTGATATGGTATTTTCTCCTCTTTAAGTCCGTCTTCAGCATCTCTGGCCTCTGTTAATGGCCGTTTACAGACTAATTATAATAATAACGTAATATTTCCACACAAATGACATTTGGGAAAATGATTGCAGTGCAGTTTGTGTGCACGGAACAAAAGATGCTCTAAAATAAAACAAAAAATGGCCGGTTGAACGGGTGCATGCTCCACTGTAAAAATTAAATATAGATTAATCATTGTTAAAGCTACAAAGTTGCTTGACAAGACGGGTATTTTATACTTTTGTATGTATTTGCCCATTCAGGTGCAAGAAAGACGCTGTTCGCGGCTGTCTGTACACGCTGTTTACACAGAACACAGCGCGCGAGAACTGAATGGAGTTAACGAACAAAAATCCCTGATATTCCATGACTTGGACAAAAAATATATAAAATTCCCTGACTTTCAATGTCTGGAATAGACCTTTTAAAATTCCATGATATTCCAGAAATTCCATGACCCGTGGGAACCCTGCACTTTATGTTTCTATATAGATTTTACTCTTCATGTGGCACATTAAATTACTGCACTGTATAAAATGTGTTGTCGATGAATATAACGTATTTTTATATTTTAATTAACTTATTTTAATCAAGAAAAAAACCTGAATAAATTAAAATAACAGAAGCTATTTTAGGGTTCAGATTTTAAAAAAAATAAGTAATAAAATTAAATAAACTTGTTTTTATAATGTGTTTGTTTTGTTTATTTTCTTGCTTTACCTTTTATCTGGATGAAACGGCATGAACTAAACACTTACTCACTATTAACTACGACTTTTTCCTCAATAAATTCCTAATTTGCTGCTTATTAATAGTTAGTAAGGTAGTTGTTAAGTTTAGGTATTGGGTAAGATTAGGGATGTAGAATAAGGTCATGTAGAATAAGGCATTAATATGTGCTTAATTACTACTAATAAATGGCTAATATTCTAGTAATATGCATACTAATAAGCAACTAGTTAAGAGACCCTAAAATAAAGTGTTACCAACATTTTAATACTTTTCATAATTAAATCAAGTGTGTTTTAGGAGCCCATGCACAGTTAACAATATTTGGTCAGGTAATGTAAAAATATGTCTCATGAAACAATTAACTAGATAATATTATGTAATACATATTTAAACATTCCTAATACTATTATTAATTATTAATAATACTATTATTAATTATTAATAAAAAATAATGTGTACTTTTTATATTGCTTAGAAATGTTATTTAATATGACCGAATCAACTAAACCTACATTCAGTCATTTTTAAGAAGCTGTTTTGAAGAATATTTCAGTTTTAATCAAAGTCAAAAGTGGTGCAAACCCCACTGACTCTCATTTATGCACAAACAAACACTGAGACATTTTTCAAAATATCTTCTTTAGTGCTCCACAGAAGGAAAAAAAAGTAATGCAGGTTTGGAACAACATGAAGGGGAATAAATAATGACAGAGCAAACATTTTTTGGGACAACAACCTCTTTAAGAGAACAACTGCATATTTTCAGTATTTACAGTGCGGCGACTAAAAGCGCAAAATATGTCACAAAGCATTTGAGGGCATTCACAATGGGTCCATTTGATTAGAGGGACAGCATGGCCAAAACTGACCTATGAACTCACTTTTTGCCAAAGTTTGTCAGACATGTTGCAGGACCACCAGTCTGCATTTGATTGTCCACCAGTTGCATTTGAACAATAGATAAAAGGTACTAGACATAGTAACGTGCCATCCTGAGCGGGAGAGCGGCCTTCGTTTGTATCTCCATGTTTAATTAGAGGAGTCTGAGTATGATAGGGCACAATGGTGGCTTTGTGGCCCGACTGAGGCAGGGAGGCTGCCAGACAGAATTAAGATGTGGCCCACCGCCAACGCCGCTCCATGTGTTCGCAGTCCACTGAGGGAGGCCAAAAACAAAGCCGCCACCATCCCGCTTCAAATGAGCCCTGCCAGTGTGCTCCTCCATATCCACCCCGATAAACTCATTGATAGCCGGAGAAAGACAATGCAACCCTGGCCAAATGCTTGCAACCCAATCCTGCATTCACATCACTTCTGAAGTAAAAAGTACAGATGGCCAAAGAGAGTTAACCCTATTAGAAAATCGACCAACACAATTAGAGCAAAGAAGCAGTCGACCACCATGTTCAGGCGCAGTAGAGAAATGAAAGTTATGTGATGGTATGTGAGCTGAGGCAACCTGTTTGCTCTTGATTTTCCAATGGTGCAATTCTACCAATTATGAAAACATCCAGTCCAATTACACTCTACTGCCATCTGTCCTTCTAATGTAAATCACAGAGAGTGAATGGGCATTCAAAATAGGACAAAACACCCGAGTAGGGGTAGGGTGCGCAAGGGGGGGCCTCAGGGATTCTGGGAAGCCTCAAACAGATTAGTCACACAGAATTAATCTAGACTGGAGAACAATGGTCGCCGGGCTTCTGGCAAACCCCAGCTGTCGTTCCATAAAAGAAAAGCGAAATAAGATTTAGGGCTCCGGGTGTCTCCGAGACTAGGGCTGGAGAAGTGGCCTGTACTCACGACCAGCCGGAGGGGGGTGATGCCCTAGGCCCTCTTCATCAGAGGTTGTGTATGTCGTTCATTAGCTGAGGCCATGTTCTTCAAGGAGAGAAGAACACTTTGCTTTTGTTTAGAAGGTTGGGATTCAAATTTATCGCTTGTGTTCTGGTATACATCAGTTTTTTAATGCATTGCTGAAAATTTTTAACTTTTGGAACCGGATCACAATGAAATTTAATGTCAGTGATGTGTGCAGTTCTGAAACAATGTATTAAATTCCTCCAGGGTATTGATGTGGTTCAGAAACAGCAATTTTATTCAAATTTCAATTACTTACTTGCATTCTCCCCTCCCGTCTGCAGTAGGTTCACATATACCACCATTTTGGCATTTTTCTGAGCATTCCAGGCCTGCAAACATAGAAACAGGGTTATAAATTTCTATTGAGTATTGCATGAGTCGATCCATATATACTTCCAAAGGTGGTATCATCCTTAATTTTTAAAATATTAATAATAATATATTTATTACACATTCTTAAATTTTCAATTTGTTTCCAAACTATGCAAAAGTTGGTAAGATACTGGGGAAAAACCAGAAAGAAAGTGTGACTCCTAACACCTTAAAGTGATGTTTGTGGACAGAGGGACTTGACAGCACACTGCTGTGAGCATTCTTCATTCTGCAGCTGTTCTGGGGAAAGTCTTATGGCAAGCTGTTTTAACATTTATTCTTTAAAACCAATTAATATATGTTAATCTCTTACTTTTACTTATTGTCTATACTAGTACTTGTATTTAATTACAAGTAAACAATCCAAAGTGACTGGTATCTTTTTTCCCTAATACCTATTCATTATATGCTAGTATATCTTCCTATAGCGACTGTCTATTTAATTGGCCACTATGATTATTTCTTTTCTTATTAGTTAAATAGATTTTTTATGTGTCACATACAATGCCTAATCAGGACTTACTATGAAGATTAAAAAAAAAATATATACTAGTAATAACTGGAATATACTAATTCTAATAAATAGATTTGATTAGCACAAGGGAAACTTCAATATATAGTGCTACTTGAATAGATACTGGGATAAAATATGTAGCTACCAGAAACAGTTGGAATGCATACTAGTCAGAAGTGAATAGTTGTGAGTAAAAATGAAATTAATGAAATGTTACTTGTCACTATTTGGTAAATGACTAAAAGCAACTGAATAAGTATTAATATGTAATTAATAAGGTAGTCTACTTGTGAGACACTGTTACCTATCAGTAGTAACTAAAGAAATCACAAAATGCACTACTTAATTAGATTAACATTACTTATTAATATTTAAAAATAAGCAGGCTACTAATAACGTAAAAATAGACAGTTGCAAGCAATACAAACGGCTTGCCATAATGTACATTGGGTAGCATCTAACTGCAAAAGTGTTGAAACTTCAGCTAGAGCAATATGCTATTGCACTGTATGAAGGGTAGTATCGAAACCGCCATGTGGTGTAAGTTAACTGATTTAAAAACACATTTGGATGCGTTCAAATCTGTATCATTACGAGCTTAACTAACGTTTAATGTAGCCTACTATAAAAGTTGGATATGTATATTTTTCGTTAGAGTAAAACTAGCGACAAGTTAGCAGCGTTAGTCCAACATAGTTTTGATAGATACTTCGGTGATACCGTTACAGGTAACAAAGGTAAAGTTCAGTCTACAGAATAACAAACGATTTATCAAACAAATGAATAGACTGAGTACTGACATCAGTGCGCAACAAGTGTCTACTTATCGGACAAGGTCTTTAATTTTACAATAAATGTCAGTAATAAACGTAGACTATTTATTAGAAATCACGGTAATCATAATTTTAGAGTAACGTAGAAATTGCGGCTAATGAAGAAAGCATCTTACAATGAAACGTACCTTGCGTCAAAGTAAAGAGTGATATCAGAAGAATTAGTTTCACGAGGAAAAGATGCATTCCTTCTTATGGATAGTTGTGGGATTCCACGCAGGCTTAACATATATCCAACATTGGTCTGTTCAAGAAAAGGAAATGAATCACGCAAGTATAAAAAAATAGATCCAAAAACAGCACTTGTGGCTTGTGCTCGCGCACTCCGGTGCTGCTCGTGCAGTCAGTCTCAGCTGAGTGAATGAGAGAGATCAAGTATTCAAGGCTTCATTCTCCTGCTCTCATCCAGAGGCTCCTTCCGCCACACCACTTCACGAGCTGTAGCCCTGGCTATTCATTTACTTGACAAACTTTCTGAAATGGCAGTGGGAAAAACACGCCCTCCCTTTAAACTCGGTTGGGGATTTCAAAACATGTAAGCGGGAAAATCTCGAAAGACAACGCATGGCATATCGAGTTTTATATGGATCTTGATTAAAGTCTACACTGTAAAAACTTTCAAGCTGCTTCAATAATTATTATTTAGTAGTTCCACAGAAATTTTGCGTTCAGTCAACTTCTCTCTTAAGTGAATTGTTATTTTGTAGTTGGCTCAACCTTTACTGAACTAGTTTTATAGTCCATTCAGCTAAAATGTTTTAATTGGTCAAACATTTAGAAAACTACAGCAAGTTATGTCAATTCAAATTGAACCATTTACTCCATGTGTCTATATGTTACCTCAACTAAGATTTATTATTTGGGCATCATAAGAAATTGCTGTGGAAATAGTTATTACATTTTTATAGTTTAACAAGATTATTAAAAATGATTAACTGGTGTCTTTCAATCACTAAAAACACACACATTACAACACATAATAGCCTTTATTTAATAACAGTCTGCACTTATAACATTTTTCATACAGACTAAACATACAGGCTTGAAGAAAAAAAAAGTCACCTACATCTTGGATGGCCTTAGGTTCAGCAAATTAACTGCAAATTTTCATTTTTGGGTGAACTATCCCTTTAAAGCTCCAGTTGACAAATATTACATCTGTAATACAACTGCAAAATTCAGTTTAAACTTTGTTTAATGAACTAAAAAAAACTAAACAAGCTAAACAAAACAAACAAACATTTACAAATATTACTACTGTTCACAGTTACATCTTTAAAATGAAAATGGCAGAAGTCAGAAAAAAATGAACCAGGTGTTACAGTATATAAAATCAAGTCAAGTTTTTTATTTATATAGCGCCGATTGTGTCAAAGCAGCTTTATAGTCAAACAGGAAAATATTTTGTCACTAATGAAAGAGGAAAATAACAAATTTTTCCAACTAAAGTCAGTTCATTGATGATTCAGTGATGTCATCATCCAATTCAGCTCTCTTCCAATAGTGTCTGTACAATCAGTCAAATGTCCCCAAATAAGCAAGCCAAAGGCGACATCGGCAAGGAACCAAAACTCGGTGACAGAAATGGAGAAAAAACCTTGGGAGAAACCAGGCTCAGTCTCCTCTGGCCAGACGAAACCAGCATGGCGTGGTTTAATTACAGGCTGCAACACAGGTCAGATTGAGCAGAGGACTCGTCTGGTTCTCTGGTGGTCTTGTCCCCAATGTATAAATATACGTTATAAATAAAATGGTCCTGCCTGTTGTTGGTAATGTTTACACCCTTTAAATATATGCGGTTTGATAAATTCATTCAAAGTTAAAGGTGCACTAAGCAATTTTTTAAAAACGCTTTTGACCACAGCATCGGACAGAGTCCCAAAACACACTTGTAGCCAATCAGCAGTAAGGGGGCGTGTCTTGTAATGACAGAGAGAAGAGAGCGCTCAGTTTGAGTGCACAGGACGGATATTAGCAGATCGACTATAGATAGAGAGAAATGGCAAATAAAAAAGAGGAAAATATCAAAGAAACAAAACATTAAAAAGAAGGGTTATGATCAGGCAAGAGGTAGGACCCGCTCAGAGCCGGCGCCAGGGCACCTCCATCGGGGGGCACTTAAATTTCTAGGAGGGGCACAAATCTCGTTAAGGGGGGGGTTGGGTTGGATTGGTTTTGCGGGTGGGAAGCGTGCAATCTGCCTTGCTCGCGAAAGCGTGCAATCGCTTTCTTATGCGCGCTGTTTTTACGGTTTCACTTTCGCTTTCGAAATCGATCACGTTCAGCAAGGAGGGGAGAGGATGGAAGGGAGGGCACAGTAACTCACAGTAAATCGCTTAGTGCACCTTCAAGTACAAATATTCATTCAGTGCCACTTACCTGACGCGTGAACTTGACATACCCCTTAACATAAATATCCACTTTTCTTCAGACATATAGCTTACAAAACACTTCTAAATATCCTCTCAAAAACATTAAATATGTTGTATGATTGTGTCGATAAATTTAGTCTAAAAAATAAAATTTTAAATTTAAAATGAACTTGACAAGATGGCACTGCTGTTTCTCCCGCGAAGTCACTCAGGCTCGTGCACGTGCGGAATGATCTCAGTGTTGGCTAGATTTATTTTTATTAGTTTAATCAAACATTGATATTCTGAAATATTGACTGGATTTGAAAATAACCCATCATTTAATGTTTTTTTTTTTTAATATATTTGTGCAGACTTAATATAATTTTTATAATAACTAAGCCCAAGCAAGAAAGTTAGTTCACCTTAGATATTTTTGCTCTTCCAACATTTTGTTAATTGGATTTTTTACAGTGTACACTGGGGGAACCAATCTGCCAAAATAAAGACAAATAAATTAATAAAAAGAGTAGGCTAATTCATTTTTTACATAATTTATTTATTTGTTTATGCCCATTATTATTTAAGCATTGTTAGTCTTTTAATTATTATTATTATTATTATTATTGTCATTATTATTATTATTATTATGGGTGATTTTATCCTCCATATACACAAGAGATCTTTTTTTTCTGCTTGATTTATTGATAGTGCAAAGTAAATGCAGAAAGTTCAAGTGCTTTTTTAAGATAATTAATGTAATTTTGACTTTTGGTATAAAACAGTAACAGTTTCCACAGTAACATGCATAACCTAATTATTATCATGTGTAGATACAGTTTAAGGCTACAGATTTTTCTCAGTTTGATTTGCATGAATGATGCTGGTTGCTGATAAAGTGTGTGCTCAAGGGTTGAAAATAGTTGCATACACAATATGCAGCATGCTGTGGTTTGGGGGTTGACATTTGATTTCTCAAACTGTACATTTTTATTCTATTCTGTTTTGAGTCAGACTGTTATGTTCATAAAGTTATCATACAATTTAGGGTCAAAAAGCTCCAAACATTTAAAATTCATATAACATAACCTAGTTATATTTCATATTCTACATGTCTCCATAGGCATTGATGCCTCTTAGTTGGCCTGTAGTGTTCAGCCATCAGAAAGGTGACTGTTGTTAAAAGGAGAACCACCAGAGAGCCATTTGATGTTATTAGTGACAGCCATAATTCTTCTGATTGAATTGCTTCAGTTAAAGTATTTAACACAAATGCATTGTGCCATGGTTTACATGCCCTAATGACAAGTATAAATGCTTGTGAAAATCTGTTCATGGCTTAAATAATGTCCCTAAAAAATAAGAATAAAGTTTGTTTTTGACACTGACCATTATTATAAGCATGAAAATAACAGCAAAATTCAAAAGGGGAAAGGTCTTAATTTCATTAAGAAGTGAGAACTCTAGTCAGGCCCTAATTGCATCTCCATGGACCTAAAAACAATTGGGCCGCTGCTATCTATTTTTTTTATGGAATTGTGCAATGCAAAGTCAGAACATGCAGTGATGAATCACAACACACAAAGGTTATTCACATTCTCACTTTCTCTAAACACAACTGGAAAGTCCCTGTGTTCCATAGCTGTAAACCACAGGAGGAATATAGGAGATCTTTAGAGTATCAGGCAGAGAAAACAGACATGCTTTGCAGTTAGGCTGCAATTATATGTGACAGAATCATCTCCTGACAGTGATGAAAGCAACACTATTCAGACCGTGAATGATCTAGGCTTGTAGTAAACCTGCTTGAGACCGCATACGGTATTAAGCACATCCGAGTTAACTACATTTAATCTTGGCCAATGAGCACTCAGGTTATGACAAGTTAAGAAAAGACACTAGAAGCAGCAGTTTTGATGGAAGAATGCATACATTTACACTGATCAACTTTTACAGTTGTTTTTTTTTTTTTGTAGAATACTGGATAATGTGTAGTTCTTGAAAAAAATCTATATTAGACTAACCACTCATATTAAAACAAATGGAGGAAATTGTAACATTGTCTTATTATTTACTCTTAAATGCGCACTTGGGTGGGCTGAGTCACCTGGGTGATTTGATGTTTCGCCAAAAGCTCTGCACGAGGCATGATGCATGGTCTTGCACATTGTCGTGATGAAGCTGCCAATCAGTTGCCTATAGCTACAGCCGTTTTCATCGTATTGCATCTCTCATCTCGTATTTTTCATATTACATCATTGGAATCAAGATGGCCGCTGACAGGCTTGCCCTTAAAAGGGACTTTTAATATTACTAATGTCTAAGGAGTGAAACCTTGTATAATCATCATTCTCCTGAAGAGTTAAAATAGAAGTAATTTAGATGAAAATAAGTGCAATATTTAGTCAGCAGACCAAATGACATAAAATGTGAGTTAACTCACTCATGGAGGTTCATAACTAATTTACGTTTTGACAAATTGGTGGTGAGTTCATATGGATTCATTTCATACACAACATCATTCATCCATTTCCGAATGTTCTACTTACAGCTTTTACAAAAAACTATAAAAATCAAATGAACAAAGTACAAAGTTACGTTTTCTCTTGAGATCAGGTTGAACAGGCCACATTCTTAAATATTTGTCCTGTTTATCGCTTACAAAACAGCTGAATATATTGAATCTTCTGGAAATAATGGTCATAAAATGTTCTGGAGTTGTATGTTAAGAAATGTACAAGATATCTTGAGACCAAAACTGTTTTGTCACCAATCTTTGGTGTTACGCAGAAGAAAGAACAACATAACAGTGAGTAAATTATGACCATATATTTATTTTTGTGTGAACTGTTGGCTTATTAATAGCACAGTAAAAGTAGAGATAGACAAATAAAACTGTAAATCGCTTCAAACTTATTATGAAACTTAAGCACTCAGGACACAAAACTAGTGTAATGGTCAAAGATAGATAATGGGAAAAGCACTTATTGTGAATGTCCTGCATAAAGAAATCACTGGCATGAAAGACCAGATTCATAAATTGTTCTAAAGTTGTATTAAGAAAGAAAAAAATTGAATAATTGTGCCTTTCTGGAGCGTAATCACGGATAAGAGAACTTATGGATTTGTAGAATTAGTAAGCAAAGGGTGTGACTTGCATATTTTAGCACTCGCAGGCAGAGTTTTGTGTTTCAAATCCTTGCGGTATCCTATAAACCTTTGTATGTGTGAGTTTGCGTATTTGTGTCTGTATGTCAAAAGGCTTCAGGTAAGGTGAGGGTGTGCGGGCAATGTCTCAAGATGTAGTGTGACCTGAGGGCCAGGGAAAACTAAGAGGCTGCAGAGGAGGTGCTCACGATAAGGAGATAATTGGAGTTGTGTGTGGACATGCAGAAACATTTCCCACACTCAAAGCTGGCATCAGAAGCGTGAGAACTGACATCCTATCTGGCACCTGCATGTGCTTGCAATGTTTGACCTTTGTTTGCATTTCAATTTGTGTATTTTGTTTTGTCAAGTAAGCAGCTTGTCTTAATTCCATGTGTTTCTAAATGACTCCTACACCGGCCAGCTCACTTTTAAAGAATCCATTTCATAAGTGACTCTTTAAATCTGATGAATCATTTCAGAGAACGGAGACAAGCCTGACATACTTGCTGAAATGAATTCAGGGAACAGTTAAAGGGATAATTCACCCAAAAATTAAAATTCTGTTATCATTTACTCACCCTCAAGTTGTTCCAAACCTGTATGAGCTTGACACAAATGAAAACATTTGGTAACCAAACAGTTGATGGTAGCCATTGACTTCCATAGTATTTTCCCATAGTGTGGAAAACAGTAGCTATCATCAACATTAAAACAAGCATATACAAAAATATTTTATGTTGTGTTCAGCAGATGAAAGAAATTCATACAGCTTTGGAGCAACTTGAGGTTGAGTACATGATAACAGAATTTTCACTATTCCTTTAAAAATAATAATAAGAATAATAATTTTATTCCTATCACCAGGAAGTCATAAAACACCAATAACCCCAAATTCCTGAATCAAATGAGTCTATTAAAAAAGCATTTGTGGTGTTTTTCACAACAGTTGTGTCATGCTAAAAAGACCAGTAGGTTTTCTCCTGAGTAGAGGCTGTTGTTGTGGCCTTCTGTGCATATCTGTGGGGGATCGAGTGAAACCCACAAACCACAACATTCCAGGCGGCACTGTGTGCTTCTACAGTTTTCTATGACTAAAGACCCTCTAATTGGATATTTATAGAGGTTTTATGTGACAGGATAATCCGTCAAGGCTTTTAGATGTGAAAGTGACACTAGCAAGCAGCTCAAATAGTACTAAATGGACCACTTGAAAACATTCAAAATATTTTCCATCACAATAGCACTCCAAAAATTTCTGACAGTATACTTTGTGACAATGATTATTTGTAAACATATGAAGATATATATCACCACACACCCCTAAACCAGTGCATGTTTCATTCTATGGACGTACATTCTTATTCACACTACTGGTCTTTATTAATAAACAAGTGAATATGGAAGTAGCATACTGCAAAGTAATTATCGTATTGTAGTGGAAAGAAAACTCTTGTGTGGAGTACAGTTCATAAGAGGCACATCAGAGATAAAAATCATTGTTTCCCACAATTGTTTTGTGACTCGTACTGTTTATTAGCAACAATATATTATTAATAAAAACATTTGACAATCTGACCAATTTTATACAATAAAAGTAACGTTAGAGGTAATACACTCTCAGAAAAAAGGTACAAAAGCTCTCACTGTGACAGTACCTTTTCAAAAGGTGCACTTTTGTACCTTTTAGATACTAATATGTACACTTTAGGTACTAAATTATGTACCTTTAACGTATCAATATGGACTTTTTAGGTACAAATGTGTACTTACTGAAAAGGTACTGCCCCAGTGACAGCTTTTGTACATTTTTTTCTGTCCCTTTCATGCATAAACTTGATTGTTTAAATGAAAGAAAAATCTATCATCTAAAAATCTGTGAAAATACATATTGTGGTGTTGATCAACAATACAGTGCCTTAATCATGCAAATAATGGTATTGAAGGAAAAGTTATCCAAAAAAAGTTTTGTTTTGTTTTTGTTGTTTTTTGACCCTACAATTGAAGTCAGCGAAACTGTTTGTTTAACAACATTCTTTAAAATATCCTCTTTTGTGTTCTACAATCCATACAGGTTTGGAGCAACATGAGGATGATTGCGAGAATTTGGTCACACTTTATTGTAAGGTCCAATTCTCGCTATTAACAAAGCATTAATGACTTTGCCTCAATAAACTCCTAATTTGCTGCTTATTAATAGATAGTAAGGTAGTTGTTAAGATTAGGTATTGGGTAGAATTATATGGTCATCCAGAATATGTGCTTTATAAGTATATGAACAGCCAATATGTTAATAATAGGTTAATAATGAGAATTGGTCCCATACTAAAGTGTTACTGAATATTTTCATTTTTGTATAGACTATATAGCACAGAAACATTTATCTTCAAAAATAAGTTTATTGTTTATGGACACAATTAAAATTATTTAAAGGGGTCATATGACGTTGCTAAAAAGAACATTATTTTGTGTATTTGGTGTAATGCAATGTGTTTATGCGGTTTAAGGTTCAAAAAACACATTATTTTCCACATACTGTACATTATTGTTGCTCCTCTATGCCCCACTTTTCTGAAATGCGTAGATTTTTACAAAGCTCATCGTTCTGAGAAGCGAGGTGTGCTCTGATTGGCCAGCTATCCAGTGCGTTGTGATTGGCCGAATACCTCAAGCGTGAGACGGAAATGTTACACCCCTTACCGTATTGTGATGCCGTGTCCTGGTGCGTCGACACAAAAACAATAAAATCCATTACAAACGAGGCATTTGTTGCATCCAGTGGGGACATAATTACTGATTACAATGACTTATACTGTCTTTTTACGCATTGCGTTGCATCGCGCCACTTAAACATTACCATGTCTGCATTTGTGATTGGAGAAATGATAAACAAAAAGCGCTACTCTACACAGCTCAAAACTCGCGTTTGAATAGTCAGTGGCAAATTCTTTAAATAAGAAAACGTACTTACAGGCTGTGAGTCAGAAGCGCCATACTGTCCTTGCAAAGTTGGAATTGCCCCACTTTATAGAAACAGCCTTTGTGCATAGCTGGCAGGCTACTCCCAGGTTCAGGAAACAGTCAAAGACTATAGGGACTTTGAAACAGGCCTCCGTAAAATGTGCTGCACACACTCTAATATTTGGGTTGAACTGTTCTGGAACAGTGTTGTAAACACAACTTAACCACTGATTTCTAGCTGTGTCCTCTTTTGGAAGCCCAAACAAAGTAATTTCGCTTTCACAATGAAACACAGCATCTCCAGGACATGGCGCCGGTGGCAGCAACAACACTACAGCGAGAATAATAGTTCCGCCTTCTTTCTTTGCGTATATATTTGGGCGGTGTTTTGCAAATCTTCCTACACAGTGATGTAGACATGTGGGGGCATGTTTAAATGAGGCATTTTAGGAGGGCGTGATCAAGTCTTAACTTTTATATAGAATATCTCTTTGGTTTTGAGACTTTAGTCTTTGCAACTTCATTGATCTTATCTATGCACAAACAGCTTGTAACACTCCAAAGAGAAAGGAAAACTTGAAATCGCATCATATGACCCCTTTAATGGAAGACATAAACAAACTAGAGATAGACATAAAACTGTAAAACACTTTGAACGTATTATGAACTTAAGCACTGAGGAGGCAAAAGTGTTGTTGAGACAGATAATGGACAGAGCAATGTCCTGCATAAAGAAAACACTGGGACGAAAATATCACATCAGTTCACAGTTCCTGACGCTTCTATATTTTTGTAAATAAATTGATCATTCTTGATACTTAGCAGACATACTTGTATATATGCATACTGTAACTGCAGTGGGTGATTAGAGGTAAACCCCATAAACAGACTAGAAAGGATTTAGTGTTTGGTCTTTAGTGTTTGGTCCTTTGGTCTTTAGTGTTTGGTCCTGCACGTCTGGATTGAGAAACCTTGGTTTAAACCAAGAAACGGATGGGACACCTGGCCAGTGAAGGTGAAGGTCTCTCTTGCTGTGTTCACACTCTGGCAAAGTGCCACTAATCACCAAACACTTCACAGAGGGTCAGAGGCGTAAATAGCTTTAGGATGTGCAAAAGACTTTATTACTGTGTATGCCAAAAGACAGGACATTATTTACAGTATTTTCTTAAACTCAATACTTTTTTTTGCAGCAACATCAAAGATGCTGTTACAGAGGTATTTATGGATCACACACCTTTAGTCTTCTGACTGAGAAATCTGACGTCTGTATGGATGTCTGCTGAATAGGAGATTGGCCATAAAAGTGATTCTTTTATGTTATTGTTTAGCATCAGCATGAAAATCCAATTGCTTTTAGAAGAAGTTCATCCACTACTGTTCAAGAGTTTGTGGTCAATTCAGTTTTTTTATGTTTTTGTTTGCTCACCAAGGTTGCTTTTATTATTACAGTTTATGTCAAAGCTAAATTTTCAGCAGCCATTACTCCAGGATTCAGTGTCACATGATACTTCAGAGATCATTCTAAAATGCTAATTTGATGCTTAATAAACATATTTTATTATTATCACTGTTGAAAACAGTTATGCTGCTTAATATTTTCGAGGAAGCCGTGGAAGATATAGAAATCTTTTATAACATTGTAAAAGTCCTTACTGTCACGTTTGTTAATGTATCCTTGCTGCATAAAAATATTAATTTCTTTAAAAAATCTTACTGACCCCAGACTTTTGAACATTAGCATGCAATCTAAATCACTTAGTATCAGGTTTATGCCTGGTGCTTATTATCTGATGTCTCCTGTTTTACTGAATGAATCCTGCCATTGTAACTTCAAGGCTGTCCGTGGGATCTGCATACAAGGATTTGGTATTGCTGGAGGACAGCCCACCAAAAATTACTACAATGTCCTATTGTGGTTCTATTGTAGTCTAATAGCTTCCTTAGTGAATCAGCGATTGATTTATGCATCCTGCTCCTCTGGATTCTTCTAACAATAGATGTCTGGCTTCTTACAGTTTGAAATATGAGAACATTTTAAGACGTGGGCTTCTTGTAGTTATGGAGCTCATGTGTTGCAAAGGGCAAGATACGAGTGAAGCAGATGGTAAAATTCTAATTTAGGATTCAAAAGCCCAAAATTTCAAACCAAAAACCTGTGACATGTTTACTAACTGGTTGTCTGTTGGCTTGTCTGTTTTAGAGAGGCCACAGCTGCTTCCCAGCATTGTACAGAGATACAGCGTGTGAACAGACACCCAGCGCGCATGTAATGCACCATAGCGCTGTAACTGCAGGACAGTTCCCTTACAGGCTTTGTTTTTGGCTACATAATCACAAACAGGAAGTTGCTTTAGGCCAGTCACACAGAGGTACTTCCCCCTTTTGTTTGTTGGAGGTTGTGTGAAAGTTTGTGGTACAGACCCCATGTCGCCCCATTTCTCTTAATTCTCAACAAACTTTGTGTGCATCCTTGATCATATAAAGACCAAAATGTGAGCTCAACGTACCTCACATTTTGTTCTGTAAATGTACGATAGAAATCTTTTCTGATAGACTTCCACCTGTTGCCATGTTGAGTAAAAATTTGGACTATCAGACTGTGAGCCCCATACATGGCTCGGATAAGTCTTTTAAAACCAGCATAATCTGAGAAATCTGTTCAGACTGTCTGTTTTAATGCTAACACCATGAGACAAGGTGTGTATTACGATTTTGGTCAAGCTACAATGTTATCTACTATTACAAAAAATACTGTGTAAAAAATACAGTATACAGTAATTTATTTTTAACAAAAAATAATGGAATAAATGCTACATTAAATGCCTCTTTTGTTTAATGTTTATTGTTTGTAAGGTACCATACCATAAATAATGATATTATATTTTAAAAGACAACACGTATTTTTATGTCAAATATTATTAAAAATGTTTGTAGAAGTAAAATATATTAATTGCCTTACAATTTAGGAGAATTACATTTAATGAATACGTATACATAGAGGAAAATATTGTTAAAATGCTAATTTTTTGTATGTGAAAGTTATGAATCATCATAGAGAAAGTGGCATTCCCAGAATTCCCTGTGTGAAGCATCGAATTTGTTCAGATTTTATTTTTAAAAGTTTCTTCCTGAACTTAAAAAGTTTCTTCTTTCTTTCATTATGTACATGTAGTGTTTGTTGTAGTGTTTTTTGCTGCAATTTGTTTGTTGGATATTTGCAGTATATTTGTAGGTTTTGACAGATTTGTTTCTTGATTCTTTTAATGGTGGATTTGTTTCTTACAAACACATATTATAACTTCACAAGACATTAATTGAGGAAATGGAGTCCAAAAGCATCAGCTGTTGGGACTCTCATTCTGACGGCACCCATTCACTGCAGAGGATCCACTGGTGAGCAAATGATGTAATGCTAAATTTCTCCAAATCTGTTTCAGATGAACTAACAAACTCATCTACATCTCAGATGGCCTGAGGTTGAATAAAGTTTTAGCAAATTTTCATTTTCAGGTGAACTGCTTCTTTGAGAATGTACTGGTGATTTTCTGCCTGGATCAGATGAACTCCAAAACCCTTATGATCTGACTTGTGATGGTGTGTTTGATTAGAACTAAAGCCTGCAGGCAGGTAGATCTCCAGGAGCAGCACAGAAATTATGGGTGCAGTAGCTCATGAGAATTAACATCACTCTGGCTCTGATGTCAACTGAAACCAAAACATCTGCTTAACTATATATTATGACAGAGAAAGAAGCAGTTGAAAGAAAAGACCAACATATCTCTGTCAACTTATCCCCTGTCAAATGCACACACACGGATTGTTGTTTCTTAAAACTCAAAACAAGTGGTAAGGTCACACTTTATACTGGGTGTCTTTAATAATAATACAGTGTAGTTATTGTGTTTATGTTGTAATGCTAAACAGTTTTGCTGCTATTGAGGTGGGATCTGGATAGGGTTAAGACAGGTTTTGTGGTGTAGTTAGGTTTAAGGGTATAGATTAAAATAATAGTCCACCCAAAAATGATAATTTTCTGAAAATTTACTCACCATTAGGCCATCCAGTGTGTAGATGAGTTTGCTTTTTCACTGAAACAGATTTGGTGAAATGTAGCATTATATCACTTGCTCACCACTGCATCCTCTGCAGTGAATGGGTGCCGTCAGAATGAGAGTTCAAACAGCTGATAAAAACATCACAATAATCCACAAGCAATTCAAATGACTCCAGTCCATCAATTAACATCTTGTGAAGTGAAAAGCAGTGTGTTTGTAATAAACAAATCCAAACATAGCAATGGGTTGGTCTACACTCTAAAATCTTTTATTTGTCACTGTGTCACTGACTAAGACCGATAGCCGAAACATTTGTCTTTTATCCCCTGCTTTATTTCAAATAAAAGACTTTAAAGTGCAGACCAACTTTTGGTATGTTTGAATAAATATATATCTTGGCAACTAACCAGCTGGGAAAGCGTGGTGAATTGCATTAATAAACAAATCCATCATTAAGATGTTTTTAACTTCAAATGTTGCCTCTTACTAAAATATGAGTCCTCTAACCATAATATTGCCTTCTCCATTACAAAAGTTGTCTCGTCTGAATCTGGAAAGAAATATGCACAAATCAAGTACCATTTACAAGCAAAAATAGTTTTAAACCTATATGTCAGTGGATTTTGATGTGGGACGACAACAGCTGATGGGCTTTTTCACTGGAGGAAGCATTATTGTGAATTATGAACCCGCATTTTGGCCAGAAGCAACAGTATGAATTTTGTTCCTTACAAACATGCAGCTTTTCACTTCACCAGACATCAGTTGATGGACTGTAGTCATGTGGATTACTTGTGAATTATTTGTGATGTTTTTATCAGCTGTTTGGACTCTCATTCTGATGGCACCCATTCACTCCAGAGGAACCATTGGTGAGCAAGTGATGTAATGCATGTAATTTCTCCAAATCTGTTATGATAAAGAAACAAACTCATCTACATCTTGTTTGTCCAGCGGGTCAGTAAATTTTCAGCAAATTTTTGGCCGAACTAGTTCTTTAAGGTGTAGGGGTGCGTAAACAGTCTATATAATTATAGAAATTAAATACAAATGTAGATAATGTAATTACATGCAGATATTTTTAAATGTAAGTACAATGTAAAAAACGTACACAATAAAAGTACTGTATTTGTCATTTTAATGTAATGTAATTTTTGAATGTAATTTTTTTAAATGTTAGTTCATAGTCGTTAAAGACACTATGTCAGCCTGAAGGACCACTGATCAGAGAAAACACATTGGTTCCATGCAGTCTGGAACTCTGGGAAAATAACTACAGTTCATTCATGGGAATGAAGCTTAAATAAAGTTCCACCGCTGGGACTGTGACACATGGCCCCATAACAGAGATGACATTCAGATGGCCCTATCTTTAGCTCCTTTTCCCTATTGACTTCAACTGATTTATGCAGTCTGACTTATTGCTCTCTTTGTATCAATAACAAATAACAGATGTCAACATACACAGCTGTCTATAAACTTTGTTAACCCCTGTGTGTTGTTACGCAAGATAATGTTACTGCTATTCAAACGTTGTTGATGTACTTCGCTGTTGACATCTGAGGTCATGGTTCTCCAGAGAGATTTGGGAAGGGAATATGTGGTGTTAGTTTAATGAATTTAGCCGCTATGCTAGCCTAGCTAAACGGGATCAATCATACCTGTTTTGTCCAAAACATATCATTGGTCCATGAGGAATCAATGACACAACTTCCGCTTCTTTCTTTCTCTAGAGACTGTGATCAGTCACTGTGGCGGGATCAAAGATGCCCGTGTCTCACTAGATGATAAAGACTGATGTCATGGTTCAAAAAAAGCACAGCGTATGTTAAATGTTCTTGTTGAATTTTCTTTGAAGTCTTCTCTGTTTACTTAAGTCCCTATTATCTAATTGGTCTTATCGCATGTGAGCCACCTTTCTCAGATATTCCTATGGCAGTGCAGCAGTTTTCACAGGCTCCTCAAATGTCCTTGAAGATGCTGGACAAACAATGTCAGTTTTAGTTTTTGACACCATTCAGACCTGTTCTTGTTTAGCCGGGGAGTGGTGTGAAGTCTTGTGAAGGAAATGTCGTTCAGATGGGAAACCACAAAGGAAAATCTTTAATAAAGAAAGTGGGAGGGAGTGTGACTGTGAGAAAGGTGGATGGAGACAAAAGGCTAATTTACGTTCACCAATCCTGCGTAATAATTCTGTTTTACAACATCTTCTATTCAGTGTCCATGTAAAGAGCCTCTGTTTGTGATTGTCTAACACTTTCTCATTATACACACAGTCACCCTTAGGCAAAAAAAAAAGGTTAATTAGGGTCCTTTACTCAACTCCAAAGAACTCTTTATGCCGCAAAGTTCTACATAAAAACAAAGAAGCTTATATGTACAAAATCTGATATATATATATATATATATATATATATATACACACACACACACACACACATACATATTTATACATATATATTACTTAACTGAAACATACATATATATATATATATATATATATATATATATATATATATATATATACTGTAGATATTTTTTCAATAACAAAACATGTATCAAATGTTATTATCCTGTGTTTGGAACCTCTGAAAGGTTCTATAAAAGCTGTCTTATACACTTTCATCCAAAAATGATGGATTTTTATTATTATTAAAACAGTGAAATAGACAAAAAATATGTACATACATAAATAAATAAATAAATATAAACAAAATGTAAATATTATGTAAAATTAACATGAAGGATTCGAGATTCTGGACTATTTCTAGATTCCTAATGAAAATAAATTGATCATGTGACTCTTTGTACAGATGTTCAAATGTTCTTTTATTAAAGCTCAATATGCTCTTTTGATCATCTCAAATTATGCCGGGGAACTTGATCATCAAGTTTTGAAACAAATCTGTGGAGTTCATGCTTGAGTGCTGCTGTTATTAAAGCAAAAGATAGATAAATAAAATACTAAGACATTATGATATTCATGTTGTTTTTTCAATTCCACTTTTCACTCAGATTGTTATGCTGATAATATAATTTGAAAAAACAAAAAACAAAAAAAAAACATATCCTGTCTAATCAGTTTGAGTCACTTTTGGATCCAAATTTAAAAGAAGGATTTTAATAGAAAATTCCTAATGTGTGACATTTCAGCTCCTTTAAGGTAACATAATCTTAATGACGTGAGCATAATTTTAATGACATGACTAATAGACAGAGAGAAATGACATCTGCATCAGCTCCCAGCAGGATCTGCACTAACCCGAACAAAACAAACAAACAAAGTGTTTCTGTTAGAGCTGCTTTCTATTTGCTGACTTAGCTGTGTGTGTGTGTTTGTGTGTGTGTGTGAACTGCTCTCAGATTTTCCTCACCTGTCACCTGCCCACATACACCATCACAGCAAACGGCTGGCCTGTGAAACAAAGAAAGCAAGCTAGAGGCAGCAAACAATGTTTATTATCCAACTTGATATCTCTTTTCCCAGCTTAGTTCAACTAGTTCTGCAACTGAGCCAAATTCCTCCAGAGCCTGGGAACTAAGAGGCATTAGTGGAAAATGACAACTAGCCAAACCTTTCTATTTACAGTAAACACCCAGAAGCCCGGAGATGTCTTTTCTGTGAATGTGTGTTGTTGATTCAAAAGTCAAGTGATAATGTCAAACTATAGGCCTATGTAAAACTCTGTTTGTGGTTAAAAACGGTCTCATCCGAACGGACCTTGTGAAATGCAAATTCATGCAGAAAAACATGTACCAGTGAACTTGTACCAGTGCCTTATGTTGTGGCAGCTTTTGTATGAAAATTGCCAGTGGCATTTCTGAATATTAATTCTGAGGCTTTTAATAAACATGGGAAAGCAGTGGAATGCTAAGCGCCTGCAGAGAATTCACACAATTATATTTTCCATTGTCTATATGCTAACGTACATATCACTGAAAAAAAAATCTGTTAAATTTACGGTTAAAAAAGTAGCCGTGGTTGCCAGAAATTAACAGTAAAAAATACAGCGATAATGTTTCAGGTGTTACAGGATGGCATGTCGATGCGTGCCTGTATAATGTTAATATATCAATATTTCAAGCAACCAAAATCTGCTTTTTAATTTAAAATGCAATGATAATCACCATAATAATAATGGTGGCAATGGAGAAAGCCACATGACTCAAGAGTTAACAGCGGACCATAAAAATATAGCCTATATTTTTACATATGAGTATGTCTGTAGATGCTGCACAGGTCATACACACAAGACATAACACCATCAGGGTGACACACACAACACTAAATTAATGCAATAAACATTCACTAAATTAACAAAAACACCCTTGTGTAATGTACGTTAGAGTGTTTTGTGTTACTGATAACATAATAAACAAAAAATATAAGAAATAAGCAGAAACACATTTGTTTATCAAATAAACTCTATTTTGACTAAAATGGCGGTGCACAGTGGTGCAGCAGCTTCTCGAGTTCCCGGGACTAAGCCTTATTATAACAGCTTTGAGGCTGTTTTCAGCACTAGTTTGGCACTAAATTCGCGTATAAAGTACAGCCCAACCGAACTTATGGTCATCATGGATAGTTCGGTTATTACAATATCACCAAAGCTGAAATCCGCACTTGGAAGACAGCGGCTTCTGAGGAAAACGGAGTGGCGCAGCAGAGTACGGGGAGCAGCGGGTAAGAGGAAACGATGTGCCCGGAGACAAAAGAGGGGAAAGCGGGCGGGTGCGCTGGCTCAGCTAAAAGCTCGCAGGCCGCCGATTCTAACTCTCTTTTTGGCCAACGTCCGCTCTTTGGATAACAAGTTGACCTGTTACGTCTGAGGCTGAGTGTTTCCACAGAGATGAGGAACTGTGCTGTTCTCTGCCTCACAGAAACCTGGCTAAACCACAACATGCCGGACTCAGCCTTCCAGATCGACGGCCTACAGCTTTTCCGGGCGGACCGCAACCACCGGTCAGGGAAAACACGGGGAGGAGGACTCTGTGTGTACGTGAATGAAGGTTGGTGTACAAACTGTGGACTGGTAAGAAGTTACTTCTCTGAGGCGATAGAACTTATGACAGTGAAATGTCGGCCGTACTACCTGCCACGGGAGTTTACTGTGGTGTTTATCACCATTGTTTACATCACGCCGGGTGCTAATGCTAATGCTAACGAAGCGCTACAGGAGCTACATGAAACCATCAGCTCGCTGCAGACTAAGCACCCGGAGGCGTTTTACGTGGTTGCGGGAGACTTTAATCACGTGAAACTGATGGACACTTTGTCCAGATTTTACCAGCATGTCACCATTCCCACACGGGGAGATAACACTCTGGACTGTGTGTACACTAACATCCACGGTGCATACAGAGCTCTTCCTCGCCCCCATCTTGGCCTCTCCGACCACATCGCCATCCTGTCGGCACCAGCTTACCGCCCCTTGCTGAGACGGATCAGGCAAACAAAAAAGACTGTCACTGTGTGGCCCAGTGATGCAGCCTTTGTGCTCCAGGACTGCTTTCAGTGCACAGACTGGCAGGTCTTCAGAGACGCAGCTACGTGTGAGGGAGAGGTGGATCTGGAGGAATACACTTCCTCCGTCCTCGGTTTAATTTCCAAGTGTGCTGATGATGTCGCTATCACCAGGACATTAACCTTCTTTCCGAACCAGAAACCCTGGCTGAATGCTGAGGTGAGAGCTCTGCTGAAAGCTAGGGATGCTGCGTTCAGGCCAGGTGAGGCATCAGCGCAGAAAGTGGCGAGGAAAGAACTGACGGCAGGCATCGCGAGGGCTAAAGCCACATATGCTCGGAAAATTCAGGGGCACTTCACCTCCAACGACCCCTGGAGCATGTGGAAGGGCATCAAGTGCATCATGGACTATAACACCAGGGATGTACAATGCCCAAAGGAAACCCTCCTTACCAGATGCACTCAACAGGTTCTACGCTCGCTTCGAGGATCCTGGACTTCTCCTCGGCCTTTAATACCATCATCCCACAGATCCTGGTACAGAAGCTCTCCTCCCTTGGTCTGAGTTCCACACTGGGGGACTGGGTCCTGGACTTCATGACCAATAGACCTCAGACTGTCAGGATCCACAATACCATCTCCTCCTCCATCACCCTCAGCACTGGCTCGCCACAGGGCTGTGTGCTGAGCGTCCTCCTGTTCACTCTGCTGACGTATGACTGCTCGGCGAGACACCCCAGCTGCCATCTAGTGAAGTTTGCGGACGACACAGCAGTAGTGGGACGCATCATTGATAATGATGAGTCGAAATACAGAGAGGAGGTGGAACACGTGGTGCAGAGGAAACAACCTCTGCATCAATGTGAAGAAGACCAAGGAGATGGTGGTGGACTTCAGAAGGGACAGGCGCCCTCCTCCTCCCCTGCACATCGGAAGAGTAGCTGTGGAAGTGGTCTCTAGCTTCAGGTACCTGGGTGTGTATATAACCGAGGACCTCACCTGGAGCGCAAACACTACCCGGCTGGTCAGGAAGGCCCACCAGCGTCTCTACTTCCTCAGGAAGTTGCGGCGAGCTGGACTTGGGAGCTCAGTCCTGAGGAGCTTCTATCATTGGGGAAGTCTTCAGGGGAAGTCATGGCCTAATGGTTAGAGAGTTGGGCTTGTAACCTGAAGGTTGCCGGTTCGATTCTCACACCGGCAGGAATTGAAGGTGGGGATTGTGAATGAACAGCACTCTCTCTGCCTTCGATACCATGACTGAGGTGCCCTTGAGCAAGGCACCGAACCCCCAATTGCTCCCCGGGCGCTGGAGCAATGGCTGCCCACTGCTCCGGGTGTGTGTTCACGGTGTGTGTGTGCGCGTTTGTTCAATATTCACTGCTGTGTGTGTGCACTTGGATGGGTTAAATGCAGAGCACCAATTTCGAGTATGGGTCACCGTACTTGACAATACGTCACGACTTTCACTTTCACTTTCATCATTGTGCGGTGGAGAGTGTCCTCTGCACCTGTATCACTGTGTGGCATGGCAGCTGCACTGCTGCTGAGAGGAAGGCTCTGCAGAGGGTGGTAAGGGCTGCACAGAGGATCGTGGGGAGCAGGCTTCCCACCATTACAGATCTCTACACAGCATGATGTAGGGGGAGGGCCCTCCACATCATGGAAGACTCCACTCATCCCGCACATGGACTTTTCCAACCCCTGCCCTCAGGCAGGTGGCTGAGGAGCATCCGGAGCAAGACCACCAGGCTCAGAAACAGCTTCTTCCCTGAAGCTGTTAGACTGTTGAACTCTAGCCATGCTCTGCAGGCACCCCTTCTCCCCTCCTGAATGCGCCCATACGCGCACGCGCACACACACACACACACACACACACACACACACACACACACACACACACACACACACGCACTCACACACACACACACACACACACGCACACACACACACACACACACACACACACACACACACTTGTTTCGCTATCCTTGTGGGGATTTCCATAGACGTAATGGTTTTTCTACTGTACAGACCGTATATTCTATTGCCCTACACCAACCCTACACCTAAACTTAGCCCTCACAGGAGACTTTTTGCATTTTTAGATTTTCAAAAAACTTCATTCTGTGTGATTTATTAGCTTGTTTTATTACCTCAATTTAGGTCCCCACCATGACCTAAGTGCAATACTTAAGTGCAATACTTCACTCATTATAGGTGCAATATTATGTATTATTATGGATTATTATGGCAATGTTGTTTTTTTTTGTTGTTTTTTTTTTTGTGGCTTTTAAACCAGGACCTGAGTCCTAATTTCGTACCATAACATGAAAATTTGAGCTGGTATGACAATAAAATTCTTTGAATCCTTTGAATCCTTTGAATCCTAAAATATCATATAGCCTAATGTGTCACACAGGGACTTTTTTTTTTACCATTAATAATATGGTAATTCAAATAGTTTTTCAGAATCCATCAATTTGACTGCATTTTACAATAAAATTGCATATAAAATTAAATTGTTTAACATTGTGATCTCAACACGTTTACCTTTTTTCTATCGCAGTCATAGTTTTTAATAGTAAATCTTGTGGAAAATGTATATATTTTTAAATGTTTTGTTGTATCTTTCAAGGGATGTTATTTCTTGACATTGGATTTTATCAAATCTGTAAATACTTGAAAGAATAGTTCTGTTTATTTTTATATGTACACATAAAAGCATTAAAATATAAACTGAACTGAAACCATTTTTCTTAAGATCTCGTAAAATTTATATGTATCTAATAGTGGGTGCCAACTTAATACAGTAAATGTTTTCCAGATTCAATTTTTATATTCTATATATTTCTATGATATATTTAATCTGCTTTGGCTTCAGTTAAATGACAGTATAAAAGCCAGTAACAATTACTGATGAACAGTTACTATAACTTCTATTTAACTTTGAGCATTCATTTTATTAGTTAAGGAATTGCGATTGTTTATTGTGTCTTCATGCTTTTGCACATGTAGAGTTTAAAAGGCCGGGAAGGATATTTTGTTAGATGACAGCATCTGTAGAAGCTTGGGATAAAAGCACAGGCTAATCCATGTATGTGTTTGCTGACAGATAAGGGTGGTTGTGTGTGGAGGGCCATGTGTTCAACCTCATTCAGAGGCCCTTGAGGAACAGCCTTGACAGGCTGAGAGAGATTGTTGTGGCCTTAGATGGACATCCAGTTGTTGTCTTTAACATATGAGAGACAGGTGAGCAGGGCTTGAGCTGGGGGCTTTAGTCCATAACTTAAAGTCAAGCATCTTTCTGTGGCCCAATAAAAAGAGTATCAGATGTTTACTTTATTCAGGGGTTCAGGGACATTCCTTTACTTAATTCAGTTATTTTTTATTTACTAATTAATTAATGAAATAATTAAAGCTTCTTGGCGTGACAGACTACAATTGAGCGCTCTGGATCTTGTATTCTTGTCTGTACTAGGCTGATTTCCTGCTTGTTGTTGTTCACCGGATGAATTGCTCCTGAATAAGCATATTGTTCTCTTCAGTGATAAGCTGGAAGTGGATTGAGTACAGTGCATTGACATTTAAATTTTAAATCTAAGATTGATGTTTTCCATCAATTGACTGTCTCTGTCCAAAAGGAAATCACAAAGGATGTCTGGGAAATACAACATGGTAACAGGAGAATTAATTCATACAAAATTGCATGACACACTAGTCATGAATAAAACTAAAGGCAGGAACTGAAGGGTCACATTTCTGGTAAAAGCTTCAGTCTCTCTGTCCTCAAGGATGTGTTTGCTGTTGTTAACATTATCTACTAATTTGAGGGCACAGTGTCTCCTAAAGGCATTTATTGTGGTGGCCACTGCCTGTTTAGTTTAAGCTTTGTTTTTGAAACCCAAGATGCATCAAGAATGTGTTCATTGTTAATTTAATTTTGCACTGTTATGTTAAATTCTCTTACAAGGATGTCTTAGTCTGTCTGGTGTTAGTTTCACTAGTGATATCTAACTCAACAGGAAAATGGACACTTTAAAGATGACTTTGTTCTTGTTCACGTGTCTGTCCACAGTAAGATGCACATTTAGTGTTCCGCATGACCTGTCTTTTTTCTGTGTTGATGTATTTCATATTAAAATAGGACGTCAGGGCAGGATATATCGAAGCCTCATCCTTTTTTAAAAATAGCTTTTAGTTTTATGTCACTTCCTGGCAAACCCATGATTTTCAACTTGTCATTACTACATTGAAAAAAAGTGTGTGTGTGTGTGTGTGTGTGTGTGTCTGTCTGTCTGTAGAGATAGATAGTTTTTCTCAAATTATATTTATATTATTCCAAATTTTAGATTTTAATTTAATATGAATAAAAAATGTTTATTTTCCCAAAAACAAGTAAAAAGTAAAAATGTTATTTATTTTAAAGATATACATTATCAGTATATTTTCTTTAAACATAAGCCAAAAGGTCATTAAAATGTGATTTTCACACTTTTCCTCTAGTTCTCTGCTACTCACTACTATATTTGCCTAATAAATTTTTTTTTAAAGGGACCTGAACCACAAATAATGACCTAAATAATCAATCTGAGGAAGAAATATGACACAAGATTTCTGAGAAACCTAGTCTACAAATAGAAAAGAACAAATTTCCTGCAACTGCTGAAAAGTGGGTGGTTGTTACTAACCCTTATAAAAAAGAAGTTTATTCAAGTGTGCTATTAGTATACTTCTTTTAAAATAAAAATACTTTTAGTCTACTTTTTATGTACTTCTCAGAAATGGGCTTTATTTACTTCTCAGAAATATTCTTAAAATGACATTTAAGTATACTTGACATAAAAAAACAAAAAAATCAAAATATATTTTACTTAGAAAAAAATCAAAATATATTTGAGCTGTACTTGTGCTCCTAGAATCCGTGTTTTCATTGTTATATGGTAGGGGGCGCTAGTAAACATCTTCTGTACAGAATTTCCAAAAAAAAAAAACACAAGTGAAGAAGAAACCAAAACAACAGATAGGCTACTTCCACATGTAATCTGATGATCATGATCAATGGGGCGATGACTGATTTTGATCATATATATCATGATCATCTGACATAAAACAGCATCAAAACTGTGTAACGTTATGGAATAAAATGTCATTGACTGTCATGAAGAGACCTGCAGGACCCAATGCAACAGGGTGCGGTGCGGGACAACTCTTAATGGGCGAGTGCGGGTGTGGGCGGGAAGAGACTCGTGTGTGTGCGGGATGCGGGAGAATAAAATGATACGCGGGACTCCCGCAAAATAGAAATTATCTAAACATAAACATATAAATTGTTATTTATCTGCTGCACAAAAGTAAAAAGAACAACTAATATTAACATTAAAATTATTAACATGCGCAAGCTAGGCAGAGTTTCTATTTATAACACGTTTAAAGGATTGCGCAATGTAGAAAATCACAGACTCAGCTGTTGAATTCTGGAACGCAATGACCAATCAGAGGTGATTAAGTTAGAATCCACTCATCGCAGTTCTGAAATTGCGTGCTCACGAATCGTCTCATTTTAATACACGAAGTGTAGACATTGTGAAAAATTCATTATGCATATGTTCATTGTGTTATAACAGAGCTTTATGAGATCGCAATGAACTGATATGTCAGCTTTTAGTTATAATAAAGGAAACACTGGTCGTATTCTGCCATGTCAAACCATGCATGCAGCAGCCCATGCCATGCTTGCTTTTCTGTTAAAAATAACAGTGGTTTGTGAATGTTGATGCTTAGCTTAAATAACAAATATTTTATTGGGAGCGTTTATGCTGGCATGCAGTACTGTTTCTAGGCATAGGTGAGCTAGGTGGTCGCCTAGGGCACCACCAGCTGAAGGGGTGCCAATGAGCGCACGTACTGGCACTACATGTTAGCAGGGTTGTGATAAAGAGTGGCATGGTCACCCTGAAATATGACTGCCGCCCCCACTGGATTCCCAACATCATTGGGCTAGAGTACTGTCAATCTGACGATGCCTTTATGCCATTGGATCAGAGCGCTGTCAATTGCTGCCTGATTGTTGCATGCTTGCATTTGGAGCGCTCATCAACGCCATTAGATCAATGGGCTCTGTCAGTGCTTTGGCAAGGCAACACTTTTTTTTCTCTTTTTTTTTTTTTTTTGCCATGCAATAAAGCAAAGTTCAAAGGCCAATTTAAAATATTGGTACAGTAAATAAAGTGCACAAAATCAGTATTTTGTTTAGGCAGTATTTGTGGCAGTTGATAAATCATGTTGCGAGATTTGTCCAAAAGGTGTGCGTTTTTGCGCCAATGCATTGTTAAAGGATCAGCGTGTCATGTAATATTCCCATACAAACTTTAACAGCCAATTAAAAAATATTGGTAAAGTAAAATTCGCTAATTCACAAGATCAATACATCCTTTATTAAACCGCTTTGTCGAGTTTAATGCATCCTTACGGAGGTGTCAAAATGCTGAATCAATTCATTCACTTCTAACACAGCACTTAATGGGAGCAGCATCATACACATAGAGGGCAGAGCGTCACGTTATTTAAAGGGGAAGTTCATGCGTTAATGAGTAGCAAAGGATTAATTCTGCCTTCATGTGCTATCGGAATTATCGTAAATATGAGTTTCCTAATCGGAAATTAGACATGAACGGCCTCTCAAGTTGTATTTACTACTGGGAAATTCTGAAATAATTTTGATACCAGAGTTTCCGAGTTTAGCGGGTCATAAACTTTAAACATGGTGGAGGGCACAACCATTGCTGCTGTCATTGCTGTTCTCACAACAACTACATCCCTTTGTCTTGTCGCTAAAGTAGTGTTCTTATAGGCTAGATATGAATGATCATTCGAAGCATATTGTATGTTTTATAAGCAGTGAAATAAGCATGTATTTGACTGAAATTTCAGAATTGTCAGCAAAGTGCATGTATAGCGCGGTGAATGTTTATATGATTGTCAACCAGTGGGATGCTACATTTTATTCTTTCCGACATTAAAGCACTTGAATACGACAAGCTCGTGCCACTTTTATGCCACTGATCAGGCTTTTATATGTAGTTTGGGGTAACAAAGGGTTTTATAGGTTTGACTGAAATAATAATGCAATAACTGACACTTTAAATCAATGTTTCAAGCAACTACAACAAAACAATTGAACAAAAAACAGATAAAGACAAAAAGCAGCCATTGATAGTATCTAAACGTATCCAAATCCAAATGTAATAATATTAATTTATGTGTGATTTATGTGTAAATTATGTGCAATGTCTTAGCTACTAGGGATTGTTACATAGGGCTATACAAGCATCTAGTGGCAACACAATGATGTTACAGATAATAAATTGTGCAAAATGTTTATCTTAAAGGAACACTCCACTTTTTTTGGAAATAGGCTCATTCTCCAACTCCCCCAGAGTTAATAAATTGAGTTTTACCGTTTTGGAATCTATTCAGCCAATCTCCGGGTCTGGTGGTAGCACTTTTAGCATAGCTTAGCATAGATCATTGAATCCGATTAGACCAGTAGCATCGCGTTCAAAAATGACCAAAGAGTTTCGATATTTTTCCTATTTAAAACTTGACTCTTCTGTAGTTATATCATGTACTAAGACCAGCGGAAAATGAAAAGTTGCAATTTTCTAGGCCGCAACTTTTAATTTTCCATCAGTCTTATGGGGCTGTCACGTGAGGAACGAATGACTCAAACCCGAAGACTCGAGAGATGAACTAATCAATTCTCTTTCCGGCTCAGACTGCATTGGCTAAGCTTATAGGGATGTCACGTGATGAACGAATGACTCGAAAAACCCGAAGACTAGAAACAGGTGAACTGATTCCAGTATAGAGCCTATAGGATGTTGCGCATGCCACAATCTCATCTATATTGCTATAAAATATAGCATTCTGTGTAGAATTAAAATAGGTCCGGTACGTTTTGTGGTCTGCGCCGACTCACGCATGTGATCCGATCCGTGTATTGTGTCTCTGGACCGGAGCAGAGTGTGTGTGCGGTGCGGTGGTTAACGTGACACAGCGCGAAACCAGACTTCTTTTTTCCTCAATGGAAAGCATATTTACACTGTCTGAATCGTTCCCTGTCCCCTATATTGTGCAATACGTGCCATTCACCGTACAGAAAATACTAATTCTGTGAACAAGTGACCTATTTCAGCTATGGCTTCAGCATCTATTTATAGTGTAGGGGGCGGGCGCTTTGGATTCTAGAGAGCATTTGATTGGACAGAAAGTTTGATGAGAAGCTGAAGTACGATGTGACGTCAAAAAAATCGTTGAGCCATTTTGGCGGAAGTGACGAACTGCAAGCTTTGAATGCTTATATCTTCTAAATGCGAACTTTGTCAATAGCTGCGTCCCAATTCGCATACTATCCATCCTAAGTAGTATTCGAAAATAGAATTATTATGTCCCAAATCATAGTATGTTTCAAAAAGTTTGCCAAAAATTCCCCGATGGTCTACTACTTCCGGTTAGAATTCGAAGTACAGATCGATGCACACTCTAACAGCTAATATTGTATTATTCGTCCACCCACACCCACAACACATTGCGCAGTGGACGAGGATTCGATTAGAACTACAAACACACATAAAATGTGTTAAAAAACTACAAACATGGCGACCGACGGACAGGTACAGAAAGGGATTTGAGTGATAAAAAATCAATGTCTAACTTGATGAAAAAATATTAATTTAATGTTATCCACATTATATTTCATCTGCAGCAACACTGTGAACTTTTATAATGATATGTTTGGTCATTAATTTTTAAATGCATCATTATGCAAACACATGAGCAGAGTTCTGGGCATGAAAGACCCGCGATGTGCCTCTTCATTTCTCTCCAATACGGTAGGAAATCAAATTAAACGAAATGTGGATTATGTTAACTGTGACAAGATGATTGACAGGACAGTTTAAACAGTTACAGGATGCACGTAACTAAGCAACAGAGCGTCCGTTAAAGACGCAGTTATGACTAAGTAGTATGTCTCAAAGCTTCCCTACTATTCTGCTACATACTCAAAAGTATGTACTTTTTCTTCACAAAAAAAGTACATAGTTTTAAGGCATAGTATAAGTAGGGGAATTGGGACGTAGCAACTGTTTTGGAGCACACTGGCATACAGATAACCTTAAGACTAACATATTGACACTAACCCAATGGACTTCAATTTTGATTTCATGGGGCCTTTAATACCTAATAGGGACATATTAAAGTATGATGTAAAGTTCACTTAAAAAAATTTACGGGTATACTTTCAGTATAAAACTACTAAACTAGTAGTTTACTGAGACTATACTTCAAAGTGTACTAAAAATGCTACTACAAGTATTTAATTAGTAAACTATCAGTATACCTATAAGTTCAGTATACCTATAAGTTTTAGTATAATTGTATTACAAGCTAAAACATTGATGTAAACTAGTTGTGTAATCAAAGATTACTACTGTTATACTGTTTTATACTTTTATAATTTAGTCCCAAGGAGTATTGAAATAGTACACTTACAAGTATACTACTAGTACACTGATATTTGTATACTTACTACATAACGTATACTTAAAATACTTGAACTTTACTTAAGTAGACTTAATAAAATAAACTTGAAGTATACTACTTTTTGAGAGCAGAAGAGGGAAAAGGAGGAGCGATGGATAGTGAGAGAGAGAGAAGAGTGAATGATGCAGGAATGGCATAGAGCAATGTGGTGGTAAAGACAGGAAGACTGAGAAAGAGAGAAACATGTTGAGTTAGTGCGGGTGGGAGGGACAGAGCAGGGACCCAGACCACAGGGAGGATGGAGGTTCCCATGCCCTGGGGGCCTCTTGAGAGCAGCGATGGCAGATGTGACGTCTGGGTCCCCATCCTGCAAGGACCAGTATGGAAAAGACATTATCCATCAACCACGGGTCCAACGAATCAGCAGTAAAATCTACACACATATACAAAAAAAAAAAAAAAGTCCCGTTATCATCTCAGAGCATAAACATACCATAAAAAGACCCATCTATGTTTAGCACCCACAATTCTGGGAATTTGGGGGTGGAAAAAACATGAAAAGGTGAAAAGTTCAGGTTGAGAGTATCAGATCAAGGGTTTGGAGCTAAAAGGGCTAAGAGCAAATGTTTTTTGATACACTTATGCCCATTTGACTCCAAACCATTGAAATGATTTCATTCTTTATCAAATTTATGATGAAATGAATTTCCATGCAGTGAGTCTATGAAAACAAAAGTATTTTATGCTCAGCTTGATATTGCATATGCAACACCCACAGCAATCTACAATAGATCTGGTCAGTATTTGCTTTATTGACAATTTTTTCAACTATTCACCCTCATTTTGTTCCAAATATCTATGACTTACTTTATTGAATGAAACACAAAAAAGAAATTTAGCATAATGTCCAAGCTGCTCTTTTCATACAATGAAAATACATGGGGAGTGAGACTATCAAACTCCAAAAAGAAGAAAAATGCACTATAAAAATACAATAAAAGTATTCTATAAGATTCTATAAGTCTTATGATAGCTTTGTGTTAGAAATAGATCTAAATTTCTAAAGCTCTAAAGTCTTTTTTACTGAAAACCGTGCCCATACAATACATTGTAGGCTTCAAATCTCATGTAAAACATTTAAATTAATCACATCACAAAATGGCATGTGAAATAATGTTTGGCTTCAGTGACTTTTTTTTTTTTTTTTGCTGAGATAAATAATTACTTAAATTTAAGCCTGTTTGTCATTGTGTGTCACTATTATGACTTCAGAAGACTTACCAGGCACAGTCTTCTTCCACTTTCACTGTATAGAAAAGAGCGGTATTAAAGGGGTCATGAACTACCTTTTTTATTATTTTGTACTGTTCTCTAAGGTCTCCTTATAATGTTAACAAGATTTTTACATCAAGAAACATAATTTAGAAGTAATAGGCTATTTTCTGTCCTGTTTTTGAGCCCCCTCATCTGAACTCTCTGTTTGAATAAGCATGGCGGATTGTAGACTCGGAAGTAAACACCCACTGCTATGATTGGCTAGCAGTTGTGTATGTTTGACAGCATACATCCTTCATAGATGGACGCTGCTGTGATTTAGGTTAAGAACGCATAAATACTCAGTTCATATCAAGTGATCCGTAATAACAGACAAAGCAATAGTGACCACGTAATAAAAACAGTTACTCACACTTATGTTGTGCGGCTTTACTGTCGGATCCAATATAGTCAGCACATCATCGACTTTTAGTTTCAATCTTGTCGAATTGTGCCATGTTTGCAAACAAATCTGCAGTAAAATGAAGTGTACAATAGACCAAGTTCTAACTGACATGGTCTGGCACTTCATTAAAAATAAAGTTCTAATGTTTGGATCAGAAGAAAGGCAATGCAAAGACTGTGTTTTTCCACAATTTGGCAATGAACAGTGTCTTCTTGTCTTCGGAGCCATATTTATCGTTTGATTTCTGTGTAGACCTGCATTTGCCTCTCTCGTTATTTACACTACATGCACGAATTGGTGGGCGGGGCTAAATAGGCAGCGATGTAGAAGCAGGCGTTGATCTTCTGTGGAGGTGATTCTTATCCACACTATTGGCACATATAACTACAAACCTGTTGTTTTGGCAGATTGGTTTCAATATAAGCTGTTTTTAGACTTACGAGAAAGTTTTGAGCTCTGAAACTTACAGGATGTTTTTATAGTATATAAAACCTCTTATATGTGAAAAGATCAAGGGAATTTTGATTTCTCAGTTCATGACCCCTTTATCATTTTGCTAAACATCTTATTTTATGTTCAACAGAAACAAATAAGTCATATGGGATTGGAATGACATTAGACTGAGTACATCATTTTTGAGTGCAATATTAATTTAAGTTTTAAGGCAAGAGAGAGTGACAGATGGAAAGAGAGGGAGTAAAGTTTTCCAAGAAGCTGTCAGCATAATGCAGCTGTGTAGAAAAAGCCTTTATCTTCTAATGCACTGTATTACAGAGTCCTTGGAAAATGCTTCACTCCTACGAGGGTGGATGAAAAAGATTTGGACTGGCTCTTTCTTTAAACAGATTATGGTGTGAGCAGTCACACATCTTCAGCCATCACATTTCCTTTGAAGCCTGTGAGAAGCTGTCAACAGTCATCAAACACTATCAGACCGCATGTCTGCTGAGATGCCAGGCCAAGGCCTTAAGATGTATATCCATAGGCGATGGGCTGCTTGACACAGTGATTGAGTAATAAACCTCTGAACCTAATAAGTGTGTCACTGAACTATAACTTTGTGGAATCTATAAGAAGTCAGAAAAACTGCAACCGAGAAACTTCCCATGTTGTCATAGGAAGCAGACCTTGGAGTTGAGAGATAGTGTGGAAAGGGTGGACTTGGGAGTTAAGAAATGTTTGTGAGAAAATGGGAATAAAGAGGCAATGGAGAGTGTGTTTGAGATTTATTTACAGAACGATACTTTCTTACTTACTTAAATGTTCAGAAATAATTGCAATATATTAATTTTGGTCTTGCTTTTTTCCACTTCCTGAAAAACACAGGTACTTTTTAGTGCCATTTCAACAAAATGAAGAGCCAAGAATATATATTATAGGCCTATGTAAAATTAATGTTTTATTTATGTATTTTATCATTCTCATGCTGCCTAGAAGAATGATGGAAAATGTAGTTTGATCATACAAGCCTCGTACAGCATGTCACTGGTGACGTGTATGAATTCTGTGAAACCCGAGTCACAAGAGCTGAAAGACTTGTAGAAGCAAGCTAAACGGCTGCTTCAGAAAATGTTTGTATCCCACGTTTGTTAACACTATCAGTTAGGTTATTATTTTCAAATGCGATAAAGCATTAACTTTTTAGCAGCACTCATTAACATTTCAATTCGCAATCTGCCACATTACATTCAACAACTACTGTAATAAAACTTTGCCTGATTCACATGCATCTGTTGTGGATAAAACGAAATGAGCTTTTAGTGTCACTCACTGGACATTTAACTTTAAAAGTGTCACAAACCATGCAGGAATCAACAATATTGTTTAGCAGAAATGTTGCCACAGGCACATCTTTCAAATGAGCAACGGATGGCTATATTTATGTGTAAACATTAATATGTTAATATTCTGGCATGCTTTTTGCTCTTTGTCATTTGTACATGCTATTTACAATTACAACCAATTAGCATCTTTAATTGATTTACCCAGAAAAAAATTGGGGTAACACTTTATTTTAGGGTCTCTTAATTAGTTGCTTATTAGCATGCATATTACTAGAATATTAGCCATTTATTAGTAGTAATTAAGCACATATTAATGCCTTATTCTACATGACCTTATTCTACATCCCTAATCCTACCCAATACCTAAACTTAACAACTACCTTACTAACTATTAATAAGCAGGAATTTATTGAGGGAAAAGTCGTGGTTAATAGTGAATAAGTGTTCCCTATTCTAAAGTGTTACCAAAATTGGTGCTTAAAGAAAATTCCACTTGGAATTATGACATCGTTTTGACAGCTTGAAATCAACTGCAAAAAAAAAAACAAAAAAAAAAAAACACTGGTTATTGTTATAGACTTCCGTGAATTATTAAATAAACTCTTAAGCTTCTGTTACAGTGTCACCTTTCAGCTTGTTGTCCCTTTCCTTTCTCTTTCTTTTAACATGCTAGACATCAGACCTTGACTGAATGGCTTAAAGAGGCTTACAATGTATAGTCAAACAAAAAATAGCACTTGAGTGAGCCGATTTCACAAGATGCCTTTGAAATAAATATGGTTTTAGCGAGTGTTCAGCAGATAAGAACTATAGACTACAGTCTTCTGGGAGAGAATTAGTTTTCATCCCACTGGGAAAAAAGCAGCAACACCTCTGAAATAAGAGGAAGTCACTCCAGTTTTCATTCTTCCTCAGACAAGCCATCAATGCCTTTGGAGATGAAAATTTGAGGCACATACAAGTTGTAAATGGTTTATTAAAGGGCAAGTTACACTCTGCAATCTGACGCTATTGTCTTTTAGGTAAAGAAGAATCGTCAGGCAAAGCTCACAGAGACAAAGAAACTTCCTCCAAACCTCCATCCTTTAGTAAACCAGTGAGATTGAGTTTCCTTGACTTTACTCCACCCTGCTGATAGTAGAGACAGAAGCTGATTTTTAGCTACAAGATTTTTTATGGATTGTGTGATTGGCTCAAAATATTCTGTGTTCTCATGAGCAAAGATGTCAGATATCAAATCGTTTACTTCATTGAGACAAATGTGAATGCTAATGGATAACTTCCTCTGGGTATTACAGACCTTCTTGGCTGCTCCTGAGGACAGACAGTGGCTAATGTTGGTGGTTGCAGCACTGCACCCTACTGGAGTACAACTTGTCCATTCACAGACAGATAAACCTTTGGGGTGAGGAAATGCAGCTCAATGTGATGTTAATATTCTGTAACGCATCCCTGTTATACACCGGGAGAGGATTTCTGGCTCAGTCAGCTACTTCACTATAAGGGGCAGTCGTGGCCTAATGGTTAGCGAGTTGGACTTGTAACCCGAAGGTTGCGGGTTTGAGTCTCAGGTCTGACAGGGATTGTAGGTGTGTGTATGTGTATGTGTGTGTGTGTGTGTGTGTGTGTGTGTGTGTTTGTTCACTTCTCACTGCTGTGTGTGTGCACTTAGATGGGTTAAATGCAAAGCACAAATTCCTTTCCTTTTTCCTTTAAAAAATAAGAACATTGCAACATACACAATAGCAGAGTAATATTACATGGTAACTCTACCAGATGTTACAGAAATCATGTTTTAAATGCTTTTTTTCTAAGAAGAAAAGCACTTTAATTTTACGTTTACGTTTAATTTGAAGTTTTTGGCACCCAAGTGCAAGTTTACATAGAAAACCAATTAAAAAGCAGCACAGTGGAAAACAAAAACATGTGTTGCATCCCTAATCGCATACTTAATATATTAAGTGGCCTATGTGCTATTATGTGCTTACATTTAAATTAATCGTTCGGTACAATGCACTTATTGTGTGCATACATGTTTTTGCATTGTACTTATATTTTAAAAATACCTGCATGTAATTACAACTGCAATTAATTTCTGTAATAACATTAATGATTACACTGTTGACCCATCCCTTACATCTTAACCCACCCTTAAACCTACTCGTTACCACCAAACCAGTCCCTAACCTTACCAGTATCCCACCTCAATAGCAGCAAAAGTGCTTTGGTACAATATAAACACAATAACTACATGGTACTTATTTTTTTTGATGTAAGTACATAGTAGTTAAGTCCACTTTTAAAATGGGACCATGAAGGATGATTAGTATGTCTTAATTCATAAAACAGATGAAAAGTACCCGGATGTCATACTACTTCTGCAGAGATTCTGAAGTGTGTATCTAATGGACACTTTATCCCATGAGGCCATGGGAGATGAGTTGTGAACAGCAGTGAAGCAGAGCAGTATAATAGTGATTATATTCACACTGCACACATCCATACAGTATATAGAACGTACTGTTAAGAGAAGTACACAGTCAGAGATTCTCTGCGCAATATGTCCATTACATTTAGACTTTCTCACTACATGATGTTGGTATCATTGTAAAGATAAAAAAATATTTATTTCATTAGGTGTTTTTCATTTGCTTTATTATAGGAAATCAAAGACTGATGATTTCTGAAGAATGTTGCGTAATATGTGGAGGAGCAGCGTTTTGACAAGAAACTGTCATACAGTATAATCAGATGAGACTATCAGTTTGTGATCGTTGAGGCACAAGTTAATATGAACCCACTGCCATGATGAAACAATGAAGAATTTAGAATGATTTCAACGTCAAGAACCTGTTTTTGGTTGATGCTGTCAAATAGTTCAACTAAATACAGTAATAAGCTAGAAAATTGTGGTGACTTTACTTTTGATAAGTTTGAATCATAAAAAGGATTTAGAGACTCTAAAAAAAAATGTATTCTACTGTTGCATGTTATGAAATCACTTATATTTTATCTTTAAAATGATACTGACAACGTTTAATTGTAATGGACAAACTGTGCAGGATGTTCAGCATATCATTCACATCTGCAGTGGAAAAGGTTAAACTTGTTCTTATCTTGAAAAATTACTTTTATTTTCTTTCTTTTTTCTTCTTCTTTAAAGTGATGTCTATAAGTTTTGTGCTAAGATATGCTAAAATAGTTTCTCCTATCACATTCATATGCAGAGATTTCTTTGAATTCTACAATGAGAACCGAGAAAAATTAATCTTTGAAAACCATCAAAATCAGCAGAAACGCTTTCCAGTAAGAGAAGCAAAAAGGCTGAGATTGCTTTGTAAAGTTATTTTGTTGAGCAAGATGTGGGATATTAATCATCAGGAGTAACAAAGATGGTGAAAGCAAAACTATGCTGATGAACACCAAACACTTGGATGATGCAATTGTATTTGATGTTTTGGTCTGGCTTGTTTTCAAGGTTTGAACATCTGAACCTCTTCACATTAAATACGTGCAGAACTGGAACCAAATGCCATACATTCATTCAGACGTTTACTTGATTTATTTGGTCTGTACTTGATTTCAAACAAGTACCCTGGAGCTACTGAAATAAAAAATAATTTAACATAATTTTTTTACATAATTTAAACAGAGAGAAGTTTATTGTATATGTACACACTGCTTCCTTTCTTCCTTCAGAAGACAGAAAATGCAAGGAATGACTCAGTGAGGTTTTTTCGCCACGCCTCATTACAAAAGTGATCAGAGCCTCGGGGTGTAACGTGCGCCTGGCGTCTGCTGCCGCCACTATCATCTCTGATTGGACTACACAGAGTTCACTGCCACATGCAGACGGTGATTGCGGTTAACTCTTCATGGTTACACACACAAATAGCCTAAAGGAGCCTGATCTGCACCTGCTCTTCTCTTTACCCAAGGCAAACACTTATGGGAGGACAGGAGGTTGGAGAGTTCAGGAGATACAGATAAATAGAAAGAGTATCAAGGAGGAGGGGTGCTTTCCCTTCATTCAGTATACCTGGTTAAATGCACAATGCAATGATATGACTGACTGACTAGTGACTGATTTTTAGTCTTATTTAGTCTGCAGCTGTGGAATGTGAAAAAGAATAGACAAAAAAAAGAACAATGATTTGGCTTTTAATAGGCTTTTTTAATAATCATAAAATATTGTGAATGTCTTTTATTCTATTTTTTTATTTGACTTTTATTAGATTTTGTCTTTTATTTATTTATTTTATTATTATTTTACAATGGATTCCAAAAATCACAATAAGAATTTCTGGGGGGCAATCAGAGTTACACATGGAAATTGATTTTTTGATTTTTGAAAACCTGAAAGCGTACAGTGAATAAGTGAGTATAAAACAATTATATAAATTATCAATTGTGTAAAATGATTACTTTATTACTATTATAAATGTGTTTAAATGCATGCAAACAATGAAAAATTGTGATAAAAAAACATACAGTGTGAAATATAAAGGGACAAAAATTAGACATTGTAATGCCTGAAACATTAGAGAATGTTTACAGTAAAGTTCTCTTTTTTTGTGTCAATCAATTTACTAATAAATTATTTTTTTATGTATTTATTTGCAATGCGGTCCAGTGACATCACACTGAAATTCTGGGGGGAAATCAGGGTTACACATCGAGAAAAAAACAGGGTTTTGAAAAAATGATAGCATGCATTGAATAAGAAATATTTACGATTCTGCAGTAGCATTTATCAGACTCAGGCTTTTATTTATATATGACACATTAAAGGGGTCATTGGATGCCCATTTTTCACAAGTTGATATGATTCTTTAGGGTCTTCATGAAAAGTCTATAACATACTTTGGTTAAAATTTCTCAATGGTAGTGTAAAACAAGACAATAGTAATCAAAAACAGCTCTGTTCACAGCGAGCCATTTCGGTGCATGTCCCTTTAAATGCTAATAAGCTCTGCTCACCCCGCCCCTCTCTTCCATGGGGTGGCGAGCAGTTCTCATGAGACTGTAAACTTTAGCCGCATTCATCGTGAAACTTGCTGACTAGCACATTATTAGGAAAGGCGATTTGCAAAGATTCATAAAAAAAAAACCTCACTTCTTCTGTAGCTGCAGGCTGGATCACGAATGATTTGTGTGAACATAAATGCATTTAGGTAGATCGGGGTTCGGTGCATTCCCTGCAAAAAGAAAAGTAATCCTCCATGTCTTCAGCGGCTCTGATGTCGGGAGTAAATGACGACTGCTATGTTCATTATTACATTCAACAACAGAACACCCCAATCGCTTAGAAGACCTTCTTGTCTACACCTGCTCCGGCATCGAAACAATGGCGGACCGATGACAGCTCACTCAGGGCAGGTCTATGCTAAAACGCTAGTGTTCATCAATAGTCGTGGGAGGGGCCTTGGCCTGTGTGACGTCACTCTGCCAAGAATCTGTGAACGGCTTGATCTGAGACAGTGCTCGTGATTTTGGGGATTTAAAACAGAACAGCCATAGGCACTGCTTTCTCCTACTTGCTCTTATGAGTCTTCGTCCCATCTGAAATCCTGCGATCAGTGAATGAACATCGGCTTGTGGTACCATCGCAGAGAGGCACAAAATCTCTTTCCAGAACCTTTTCTTTCACTGTTCCTTGCTCATAAAATGATCTTTCCAACCCCATCCAGGACGCGAATCCCTGACAATATTCAAGAAACAGCTGAAAACTCACCTTTTCCAAGAGGACTTAACTGCATCCTACTAAAAAAAAAGAGAAAGAAAAAGCTCTCTGTTTTAGTTTGTATTCTTCTCTGTCTGAAAATGTATTACAAGCACTTCATGTGATTATTTGCCTCTTTATGATTAATCGCTTGTTGTATTTCTCATTTGTAGGTCGCTTTGGATAAAAGAATAAATGTAATTAATAAATCTAATAAAAGAATAAATGTAAATGTAAAATAAAAATAAATTGTAAATATCAAGCAAAAATGTTAAATGAGTGTATGTTAAAGGGGTCATCGGATGCAAAATTCACTTTTACATAAATGTGTGTTGACAGTGTGTGTACACAACCAACCTATACAAGCATCAATGTCTTGAACTTGATGCGAACTGTAACCGGTCACTAGTGCAGAGAGATAAAGAGAGGTGTGACGTAAGCTGTCACACACTTTATAACTAACCTTTTGAACTCCACTAGCTGTGATTGTCACATGGTTTGCTGTTTAAATTTAGTTTCTAATGGCTGTGTTTGGTGTTACTGGAGAGTCAACGGTGCTTGAACAGATCTCACTCAACCAGACTGTTTAAGGGCGTTAATGGCCTCTGCTATCTATAATCAATTCTCTGCTCTCTTTTGAAGGCATGGTTACAGTGACTTCAGCATATGCCCCAGAGGCAACTGTCACCTTAGCTTTAACTGTTCAGTAAACGTCAAACAACATCTGTCAGATCTGCTGCACTCTAACACACAAGACTGAAGTTTTAAGAGTCTCTTTGACAACACCATATTCTGACAAGACCTTTTGATGATTATATGGCCAAAAGAATGGAATTTAAGACATAAGACTAATTGTGACTTAACACTGTTTGAGTGGTTGGAGAGGATTTTGAAAAAAATCACTGTCATGCAGTTTTTATATTGGCTCTCAATGTGATGACATTAAATGGAGAATACTCAGGATTTTTTGCCAAATATACTATTTTTGAAGAAAATCACATTTGGAATGACATGAGGGTGAGTACATGATGACTTTGATTATTCAAACGAGTCCGTTTGAATTAATAATATAATATTTGAGTGACAGTATCAGTCCATAAGACTGTTCATGACCTGTAAATCTGAAAACATTTAATACATAATAAAGTAGTCCTCTGTGCACTCTATCATCTCTGATTTTCTGAATGAAGGCTGGCTGACAAACCATAACATTAGACACAAAACAAATAATATTTTCTCAAAGGATATTTTGGATTTCGTGGGGTCTGAATTCACTTAGCTCTTTTTGATATTACACATGAATACACACTCAGAAGGAGGGAGGAAGACGAGAACACAAGATACTTATTGACTTGTCTTAATTAAACGCTTGGCTATGCATATGCTTGGGTTGGGTGGCTTCCCAATGGACTGTTTACTAACTCCTCCACTTATTTTTTTTTATTCGAGAATAGAGACAATTTTCCAAACCTTTGTTCAGCAGTAATAATTCTAATTTTCTTCATTACATTCTTTTCATAAGTTCTTTTCCTTTGTCTGTTCCAGCAGTAATCACTCTTCTTATATTTAACTTAGGTATATGTCTGGCTTTACTCAGATTTTATCTGTTATATTTAAAGTTCGACGGGCCTCCATACTGAGGAATGTTAAATGGTTTATTTGCATGTTCTACATTGCTGAATTTAAAGAGATACGAAGAGACCAGTATAAACCCAGGCAAAAACACTCTTTTTTTTTCCAATAGCATCTGTAGTGTCATTTCATTTATTCAAAAATGTCATTTATTTTTATTAATTCAATTTATTAATTTAGATATTTTTCCCTTGTTTTTCTTTTTATTTATATTTATTCTTCTGTATTTATTTGTTATTTATTTAGTTTATTCAAAATATTCTGTCTAGTTTATCAGGCTTAAATATCTGTTTTACATTCATCCATTCATTCATATATTTCATATATTTCATATAAAACAGAAAACTGTTACACTTAAAACTCTTACCAAATAATAAATCAAAGAAACCCAGATGAAGTAAGCATCTGAGAGCAATAGCAGTGATTTGACATCAACTCTTCATATAATCTGTTTCATTGGGAATGGACAATGGCTAACAAGCTAATTGAGCACTTTCACTTTCTGAAGTCATTTTTGACCCTTTCTTTAAGGGCTTAACCATTCTCACCCTAAAACCAAACTCAATACACTCGCCATTATAGCCAGACCTTTTGAAAGATCCCTACTGGTGAGCAGTCATTAAACATATGTCTTATGTTTCATTTTAATCATCTTATACCCAATTCAACACAAAAGCTCAATATTTCCCTCTAAAGCATATCTGGTCTCAAAGAGCATTGAGCAGATGAAGTAAAACTGACAGTGAAGAAAGACAAAGAGCTCTGGAGCCATGGAGAGATGAGCTTAGGAATCAGAACAATGGCGAGAGAGTGAGAGGAGCTGCTGTCATGGTGGAGGCAGGAGTAGTGAATGCTGTTCCTGCTGTAATGAGGGATTAGGGAGGGATTATGATTCTTTATTAAGATATTTCTTATCCTTCTTAGACGGCCTCTAATGTCAGTGGATCGATTTCCTCTCTTACTCACAGACAGAGAAGAGAGAGAGAGAACATTTGGGTAACTGTGCAAAGAAGAAGTTTCATAACGTGGTTCTTTTCTGACAATCTGTTTGAGATTTGCTAAACATAGCCATTAGTAAATAAATAATTTCATACAGTAAAAAAACACAAAGTATTTAATTCACACTCAGAAAATACTTTTGTACACAGTTATGCTTTTCAGATAGAGAATGGTTTACCAAAAAAAAGAACTTTCTGTTATTCATCACTTTCTCACCTTCATGTTGTTATAAACCCATACGTTTTCGTTCCATAGAACACAAAAAGAGATACTATGGAATGTCCACACTGTTATTGTCCATATAAAGGAAGTTAAGCTCCAAAACTGATTTAAAAAAGTCCACAACAGTGGTCTATACAGCTTGTGCAGCATATTTTGTACTAGTGATGAGGGAATCTGTGCCTCTGTCCAAGGTTATTATTTACAATTATATCAACAGGGCCATCCTTAGGCGTTCCTGTATATCAATTGGGTTTTGAATGAATGAACAATCGCATTTAGGATGACAACATTAAACTTGAAATGATACATTTTAACTAAAAACTAATAAGTACATACAAACATACAATACAGACAGTAGCTACATAATATAATGGAGTCAGATACTAATCCAGAAAAGACACCAAATAGCAAGTAAAGGCTCAAAACGCTACATCTTTTTGGAATTTGTTTACTTAAGAACTTTTACTAATATATAGCCAGTCGTATGTATGTGATAATGTGGTTTAGTTTTGTAGGCTGCACATATATTGGTTGGAGATATATAGGTTGGATTATTCTTCTTTTATATTTTCTTTATGAATTACAACTGTAATTATTTTATTTTTTATTTTATTTTATTATTATTATTATTATTATTTTTATTTTATTTTATTTTTTTTGCTTAATATTTGGCTTTTTTATTTTTCAACTATTGATTTAGGTATCTCTGGGAATTTAATAATAATAATTATACTAATAATAAGAATAATTTCACAGATTCTGGTAATACTTTAATATAGGGACCAATTCTCACCATAGTTGCTTATTAGCATGCCTATTATTAACATATTCTTGTTTATTAGTACTTATAAAGCACATATTCTGCATGACAATCTTCTACATCACTAATCCTGCCCAATACCTAAACTTAACAACCACCTTACTATTAATAAGCAACAAATTAGGAGTTTACTGAGACAAAAGTTGTAGTTAATTGTTTGTTAATAGCAAGAACTGGACCTTAAAATAAAGTGTGACCGAGATTTTTGGTACGTAATTTTGGGAAAACATTTTGTATGCCCTTACTGGACTTTTGAAGTATTGCTTTAAGGTTTTAAATGTTTTTGAATAGACAAACATACTGATTGAGAAGGGTTTTTTGCAGTACAATTGCCAGATTTATGTCAATTTACATTGTGTGCTCAGTGTGTGTGATGTAAAATGGGGTTTTTACAGACATCTCCATGAGACCAAATGGTCTGCTGGTATATATTTACTGATCTGTTGACTCTTATCTCAGCCAAAATGAGACAAGCACACAGAGGAAGAGTGGTGCCCAGGAGCAGGACAAGCCATTCAGTCCCTTAAGTCAATATTTACCTCATACACCACAAGCAAATCCCAGAGGTGGTAACTTCACATCCAAGTGATTATCACTTATACTTGTGTTTACATGTCCTTCATCAGAGTCATAATAACAATATTTGGGTTGAATTTTGCAGACAAAACTCCATTCTGATCAACCAGGAAATGTCTGAAACAGGCCAAAATCACCGAGGAACTAGATTTACCCTTCAGGAACAGTTATGATTCACTGCAGATGGAGTCTGCTGGTAGTTTGCATGTGTTTGCATAAGGAGACGGGTGGACAGGATAGTGGGAATGATTAACTGTTAAGATAGTGTGAGCTGCCTGCCAGAACACATAGTAATAACAGATACACCGTATGGCAAGAGATGAGGGAGGAGTCCCTTGTGCACCCTCTACTTCTCACCTCAGGCAGGCCCTGAGACCTGTTCTTACATGCTAGCTGAGTTAAGGCTGCGGGGGGTTTAGGGCAGGTTGGGACAGGCCTTCACTTGTGCTCCATATTGCTCTTAATGGTAATACATGTCTCTCTGGCTCACAGAGTTTGTATCTTCTCTGAGGTATTGAGTGAGGAATCCAATGGTTCAGTCACATAAATGATATTTTGAACCTATATTTAGGGGGCTCTGTTGGTCCTATAGTATGTTTTTATTAAGCTATTTAAGGAAAAGAAATGTTATGGCAACTGACTTTTGATAATTACACTACACTTTCAAAATAATGGGGTCAGGAATGTATTTTATTCAGCAATGATGCATCAAATGAATCAAAAGTGACAGTAGACTTTTATATTGTTATATTTCAAATGAATGCTGTTCTTATGGGTGGGGGGGCATGGTATTCACAAAAAAAAGCAGCACAACTGTTAACATTAATAATATGAAGAAATGTTTACTGAGAACCAAATCAGTATATTAGAAGGATTTCTGAAAGATCATGTGACACTGACGACCAGAAAATTCATCTTTGTCATCATAGGAATTTAAACTTTAAAAAATTAAAACGCAAAACAGTTATTTTAACTTGTTATAATATTTCATAATATTAGACTGTATTGTATCTCAAATAAATGCAGCCTTCGCGAAAATAAGAGACTTCTTTCAAATACATAAAAAAAATCTTAATAGTTCCGAGCTTTTAAATGATAATGTAGGCCTAGGCCTATATAATTTTACTCACAGTTAACCTATAAAATATAAGTGATTGTCATACTATGCAGCTAAAATTTAATTTCAGTTTTTAGCACAAAATTAAACAATGGTTTGAATGTATAGTTGAATTTGCTGTGAACATGCATCAGACTGGTGCTAGGAAATACGGATTTATGGAGGATGGCGCCATCGTCTGGCGTGAAGTCACATGGCAATTACCAATGAATAGCCACTAACCTAAATGCAGGCAATGAAGTTCTGCAAGTAAACATGACATTAACTGTGCCAGTAAATACACAGTTTTCCTATTTAGCACCCAAACTCTGGAACAATCTACCTAACACTGTTCGGGAAGCAGACACACTCTGTCAGTTTAAATCTAGATTAAAGACCCATCTCTTTAACCTGGCTTACACATAATACACTATCACATTTCTATCATTCAAATCCATTAAAGGATTGTTAGGCTGCATTAATTAGGTCAACCGGAACCGGGAACACTTCCCAAAACACCCGATGTACTTGTTACATCGTTAGACGAATGGCATCTACGTTAATATTAGTCTGTTTCTTTCTTATTCCGAGGTCACCACAGCCACCCAGAGCCAGACTGTATCCAGATCAGATGGTGGATCAGCACCTAGAGATGACCTCTACAGCCCTGAACGTCAGCGGAGACCAGGACAACTAGATGAGCTCCAGAGACTGATCCCCAGTGAAGACCCTGTCTCCTAGACAGCCATCGGGACAAGACCACAGGAGCCAGATGAGTCCTTTGCACAATCTGACTCTGCTGCAGCCTAGATTTAAACTGCTGATTTTGTCTGGCCAGAGGAGAATGACACTATTTCGACACACTATTTCCCCGTCTAAATACTGTAAAGCTGATGTAATGCCACCCAGCTTTATATCAAGCTGATGTAAAGCTGCTTTGACACAATTTGCATTGTTAAAAGCGCTATACAAATAATAGTGACTTGACTTGACTTGACGTATAAATGCTTGGATATGATATTTAACATTTTCAGGTCTATTCATTATTTGTAGCATGCCAGCAACAAAATAATCACAATAAGCGTTTTGTTACTTTCAAGATAACACAAATAGTATCCTTTAAATGTTGTCTATTTTATTATGAAATACAAAGAATAAATGTGTTTAATTTAACTCTGGGCCTTTCTTTCGGCAAATTCACCTACAATGTCCTTGGTATTTAATTTAAGGGTTTGTGTATTCTCAATGGAAAAAAAAATGACTATTTTTGATAGTCTTTGACAAAAGAGAATTAAAATGAAAGAAAGAGAATTAAAACGGTGCAGGTGTTGCTGAAGCTAGATGTGATACAGTTGTGATACAGTCTTTTCAACTAACTATCAACCTCACACAGGTTTTTTTAATTAATTATTGATTATTATTTTATTATTTTATTTTGCCATGGCAATGTACCATTTCCACATATTTAAGAAAAAAAAATGATGCAGTTCTACAGCAGCAATGTAACAAATGCACACAAGAAATTATCAATTACCAATTACCTGCACATGACATGCAGACAATATATTTTGTGGCCACAAATTAAGAATACGTTTCCTCGTTTTAATTAAAACTTCCCCCTCAGCGGGCCTCCAATCAGCCTGGGCCCATATGCCCTGCATACCCAGACACTATGTCCCTGTCTCAATGTCATTTATAGAAACTCATCCTGATCTACTGAGCATTAAGAGATATTTTAAGTACTACTGTATGGTTGATGGATGATCTGGTCTCTGAGATGAGATGAAAAGCCATGAGTGCTTTTTCAGCAAATGATTCTATACCTGCAGTGTTTCTGATGCAATAAATAAAAGATGGCTCTCATGCTCCTTACAGATATGAAATGCTTCAGTAAATTGTCCCTCATGTGGAATAATGGTAAAGGTGTGCCCAGTTTCACTTTCCTCCTCTCTTCTCCTATCTGAACTCAGTATCATAAACAGTATAGGTACTATGGGCTAATGTTTATATGAGTCACATTTATAGGCTGATTTAACAATGAAACATCAAATCTAATAATTATGCCCATGAAGCAAAAAGTATTTTCTAGATTTTTTGTGCTATGCTGAAAATCCTAATGTTCCCGGTCAAATATAACCAGCCTTTGCTTGTAGATCTCTCATTATGCTAGATTATCACTACATCCTGTATTCAGTCTTTTTTATCAACTTGTTTTCTTTCAGTTAGCATAGCTTTTGTTTTTCTTTTTTCAAACTGACCAGTCATAGCCCTCACTGATCTGTGCACCTCAGTTTTTGAGTGAAAAAGCATTTATGGATAGTTTTGGCAATATTCACAAAAAAGATTGAGGTTACCAATATTTGGTAATATTGCTCCAGAGAAAAAAGTCTGCAGCCATCTTTAAAAATTCTGTCTTTTGAAGTGTTTGTCATAACAAATGTCAGTAGACCGGGAAGATTTTAAAGCTAGCGGTAGCTGTGGAAATACAAACAGAAGACTGAAGACAACAAGCACATCTCTGAAAAGGGGCGGAGCTACATAAGGTCTACAGCATAGCAAATTTATACTCATTTTTGACCAGGAACCTCACAAGTGTAACAAGGTGGGCGGGGAAAATATTATTAGGTTTAGTTATTATTATTATTATTATTATTATTATTATTATTATTATTATTATTATTATTATATGTGTTTATGCATTCATACAATGCATAGATAGGAAAAACATACAATGTAAAATATACAGGGACCAAAATTACACATTGTAACTCCTGAAACATCAGTGTATGTTTACAGTACTGTTCTCTGTTCCTTTAACCCATAAATTAAACTCCAACCCTCCTCAACTACATTTACATTTAATCATTTAGCAGATGCTTTTATCCAAAGTGACTTGAGAGGAGAACTGAGAAGAACAATAGAAGCAATCAGACCAACGAAAGAGCAAACATATACAAGTTCTGTGATGAGTAGCACAGTACACATAGCTAGGTTTTTTTTTTTTTTTTTTTTTTTTTGGAATGGAATAGAATAGAATAGAATAGAATAGAATAGAATAGAATAGAATAGAATAGGTGTGCTAGTATTAATTGGTCAGGTGCTCGCGAAAAAGATGCTCTTTATGCATTTTTTGAAAATGTCTAAAGACTCAGCTGCTCGAATTACATTGCAACTTTATCTGAACTATTTAATCAAAGTGTTCAGGGTTACAGGCAGGTGTGTGTTTTTGGGATGATTCATGATGGAAGTAAATTCCTCGGGGCAGTGGCCATCCAGCACGGGCATGGCCTTAAACAATATGAGTAAACACCTGACCATTTATTACACTGTCACAGTATCAAGTGCTAAAAAATTGAGTTGCCCTAAGATTACAATTAGGCCCAGTATTTAAATCAATACATGAATTTTGGAATTACATGAAGATTTGATCTCAACTCCAAAGTCTCTGTGTCTGCAGACATGCTGTATTACTTTCAGTGTGGCTGGAGGTCAGTTCTTCTTCTTCACTGCACTTCAAGCTCTGTCTCTCACACCGAAATGTGACAAGGCTGCCTTGTTCCTCATCAAATATACATGCACTTTGTCTTCTAACACATTTGCATAGTGAAGCCACAAAAATACCTTTCTCTGTCTGTTTGTATTCTTGTGGGGCAGTCAAAATGAGCGGGCCGCATAATCCCTGTCCCACAGAATGTGCTCAGCTGCCAGAGCAAATGACATTACTCAGTTTTACCAAGAAAGCACATCATGTTTCAAAATTCTCTCGCTGTCTTTATTCCTGAAGGATGTCCTGAAGCTCACTAGGCATAAAATGATTTAATGAAATGTTTCAGTCATCAAGCACAGATCCTTACAACGGTTTTTCTCTCTTTTCCATCTCAAAGATCATGTCAGCATTTCATTAATGACAATGAAAATTATGTCAGTGAGAATTAGTAGCATGCCACATTTTTCATATAATCACAAAAGACATTGTGCACATGACAGGTTCTCTGAATATATTTAAATACAGAGTATATTATCTTGTTTACATTAATGAAATGTATTAACTACCACTGATTCCCTACATATATGAAGCCCTTGACAAACCTACATGGAGAAATTTTATTTTTCAGCAGCATCATTATTATTATTATTCATTATCTCAACTGTTTTTCTCTACTTTTCATGTAACTTGAGTCACATTCTGACTGTGTTTCTCTGAGCAGTTGGGCCCTAGGCTTCCCTCTGGCTCATACAGTTAATTCAATCAGCTTGACATGTACTGAAGAACAAGCTTTAGTTTTGACTACATTGAGACTGAGACACTGACATTCTGACATCCGTTACGCTGTCTGATCAATCTGGCAGTGAAAGATGTCCCATTAGTAATATCATCCAAATTTTGTCTGCCATACACTGATATTTGTCATACAACAAATAAACATTGAATTGAAATAAACATTTGTGTCTTTTTACATACATGTGTCAATGCAAACTTACACACTCTGTGTAACCTATATTAATGCAGTCAGTTTTGTCAACCTTTTACCCCAAATATTCCAGTGGACAGAAAGGCATGGATGCTCCGATGGGAATTCTGAGAGCAGCTTTTGACAGAGGAAAAAGAAGAGAGGGAAAAGAGAAAAATAACCTTGCCTTACACTGCATCTTACTTATAAATTTATCATGAACGTTTCTGTACAATACACTGGAATCTCAGCCTCCTTTAATATTTGAAGTTTTAATAATTCATATACTAAAATATGGTTTTCTCCACTTTTCCAACTATCTCCTCTTAGCAGCACTCAAAGTTTTCCAACAGGAGGAACGGGAAGAAAGAATTTAAAGTGGGACTAAAAGTATGAGTGAATGTTTGTGAGTGTGTGTGTGTGTGTGTGTGTGTGTGTGTGTGTGTGTGTGTGTGTGTTTGACAGAAAGAGGAAGTACCTGCACATCTTGGAGAAATAATCTTCTTTTTAGGTCACTTGCATCTTATAAAAATTGACTATATTTTTCACACTTTGCATCTGAAAGAGTCTTGAATCATGCTAGAATCATAGTAATAACACCTAGAGCTTATGATAAGACTGTTTAGCTACTACAGTGTCTGTCAAAACTTGATCTTAAAAGGGCATCTGAATAAAATTATATAGCAAAAATTTAAAAAGTAGTACAGATCTTAAAGATATTTTGTCCACTAATAAAATACTAATCTTAAACATTCAAATAATACTTACATAATCCAGTGCAGCTGTTAGATGAAGATTCAAATTCATATCTGCCAACTCTAAAATTGTTATTTAGACTAACCACATAAAATACACACTTTAAAAAAAGGATTTAGTCAAAATGTCAGTGGAATTGAGGACTTGGCTTCCAGTACATGACTGAATGAGTGTGTGATCAGTGGGGAGAGGTTGACACACACTGAGATGTGGGACGTACGTGACTCCAGCGGACGCTCTTCTCCTCACAGCTTTCTCTCAGTGCTCATGAAGTTCAGCTCTTATCACCGCCTGTCTGTTCAGTGATCTTTTTGTCTTATCTATTTATTATAGGAATTTCATTCCGTCTGGAGATGTGACTTTGTGAAAGTGATTTTGTGGGTAGTTTGTGGTTACGTTCGCCGGATGCGTTGGACACATGCCCTATGTTCTGTACATACCATAATGTGAGTATACAAAACTTCATCTGAGGTAATGCAGTTTAAGCTGTATTTATATCATTACAAAAATGTAGTAATTATTATATTAATAATACTGTTATTGTGGGTCGCTTGTATGAATATCGTCTCAGAGAACTGTATTTTCAGAAAATTCGATGATAAAAGATGATAGCCTGTTTAATACTTTAAAATGATAAATAAATTGAATTAACTGAATTAGAAGACTAAAAATTTGTCAATAATTTATAGTAGACCAGATTTAATCTGTTAAATCTCAATAGGCTATTGACTGCTTTTTTAAACGTAAGTCTGTTATAATATTGTTATATATATATATATATATATATATAATATTGATAAAGTACATCATACATTGTGTGTTGTTGGTATTAACTGAATATGACCCTTAGATTTTGTTATATAAAGCTTTCCAAGTGATTTGTGCAAATGGGTGACTTATGTGGGCTTGAATGAGTCTCTGGCCTGAGGTAAGACCAAATACTGTCATCACAAAATCTAAAAGTCTTATTGAGAGGGCCTTTCTGATTCACTTGTGTCTAGCTGCACCTTCATTAGCATTTCACATAGACAGAGACAGGACTACTGACACTGATTTGTGGCTAATTATGACTGAATAACCTGAGCTTTATGGACTGTTACATGCCATCATTCCTTAGACATCCTGTTAAAATTGTGCAAATGTGCTATTTTTGGAAAATCATTTAATGCATCACTGATCAGTTTATTATTCCACTGCTGTGGCATATGCTTGAATACAGTTCCATAATTACTGAATTCACGATCAAAGAGCATGAAATAGGCATAAGATGTATATGTAATTTCAACAATAGCTATTATTTAATAGAGGGCATGAGTGGTACTAGACCAATATACTGCTGATATTTGACCAGAGATTTGGGAGATTATAATTTTCTTTGTTTAAATACTATTAGTGTATATACATAAGTAACTATATGTACTATATATATATATAGTTATATATATAACTGTATATGTCTCTTATGTTCACCAAAGATGCACATATTTGATTAAAAATTCAGCAAAAACAGAAATACTGTGAAAATATTATTAAAATTTTAAATAACATTTTTCTTTTGTTCTTTTAAAAATGTAATTTATTCCTGTGATGGTAAAGTTGTTGATTTGGAATATGTTTAAATATGTTGATTTGGTGGGGAAAAACAATATTTGTTATCAATGTTGAAGACAGCTGTGCTGCTCAATATTTTTGTAGAATATTTATAATTTTTTTAAGGTTTTTATAAATATTAATATTTTTTCAGGTTTCTTTTGTTGAATAGAAAGTTCAAAAGAACAGCGTTTATTTGAAATTGAAATCTTTCGTAACAATAATAAATGTCTTTACTGTCACCTTTGACCAATTTAATGCATCCTTGCTAAATAAAAGTATGGATTTCTTAAAATAAACTCTTACTTTTGAACGGTAGTGTCTTTCGGCCATAACAAAAACCATATGGGTCGACCACTAATCCCGAGTCCTATATAAACATTTCACTGTATATACAATATGTCAGTCTCTGTGATATGCTAGGCAATATTTTTTGCTTCATAAATATTCATTTTCATGGTATCTCTGTTTTTTGTCTTTATGGCTTGCTTAGTTTGTTGATGGAGAGGATTTCGAATGACAGCCGGCACAGTGGTCATCACAGGTGGAATTCTGGCTGCCGTCATCTTGCTAACTATTGTCACAGTTCTGTGTTACTGTAGGCTGCAGGTAAATCTGCTCTTCTGCTATAGTCTCATAAGTAACTCCCTCTTCTCTACTTACTTACATATTGAGTGTGATGTCTCACTCTGCTCATTAGTATTACTGCTGTAAAAGAGACGAGTCGGAGGAGGGGGAGGAGGAGGCTGATGTTGCCAAGGCATCGCCAAATCCACTGCGCCAACCAAGTCCACCTGAGAGTCCACTGAGTCTCCAACATTTCCCTGAATACACGTCCTCCAATCAGCTGCTAATGACTGCAGAGCCTTTTGAGGCCAACGGACCAGTCAGTTATCCTCAATACATCCCGCGGGCGCCCTACAGGCCGCCCCGCTCGTACACTTTCTGCCCGTCCTGCTCGGGGTATCTGCCACTCTACATGAGCCCACAGGAGGGGCTGCGTAACGGAGGTGGCAGGATCAGCTACAGGACTCTGCAGCAGGAGGAATTAGACCTGCCAATGGAGACGCCCAGCTTCCACAAACTCAACCTCATCCGCTCTGTCACCATGCAGGAAGTGCTGACGCATCACAGCATCAGCACCGATGTGTAGCACCTCCTATTCACCTGAAGTATTGTGTGATTCACTTTCATTATGCTGCTTTCTGTACCCAATGCTTCATTCATTCATTCATTCATATATTCAGAAGGATAGTCATGCACCAGTGTGATTTTAGTATCATTGAGATACTATTACAGTCTTTATTGTTATTGTTTTCATTTTTATATTTTCCATTTTCATTCCTTGTATAACAGGCACTTCTCATGTTTATTGCCATTTTACGGTAAATCACTTGTTGTATTCCTCAATTGTAAGTCACTTTGGATAAAAGTGTCTGCCAAATGAATAAATGTAAATGTATTATTTTTATTTCAGTTTTACCTTTAGTTAAGTACATCAAGTTAAACTAAATCAAAATGAGAATTGTCTTGGCAATTAGCTGAATTTTTTTTTTTTTAAATATTTTATTCTATTTCAAATAATGTTTTTTATGGTTTTGGTTTCAGTTTTAGTTTTCGTTAACTATAATAACCCTATCATGCACTGTATCTTTTAACCCAAAAACATAAAAAATGCAATCCATAATTTAAAATACAAATGAAACACCTGTCAAAAATCAATAAGGAAAATTCCTTTATATTAACTATTTATACAGACTTTTCTGACAGTGTGTAATAAAAATATTTGCTTTATTATTTATATATGTTATTATAACATATATATGTAACTAATAGGGCTTTTCAAGGGCATGAAAACCAGAGAGTAAAATTTTGTGTCTTTTGTCTTTCACAGATATTTACTGCTGTAGTGAAATAGACAATGAAAATATATATTTGGTATGATGAAATGGTGTGGATGTATGGTATATTTAATTTGTGAAATGATGATATCACCTGCAGTCATAGATTTAATTGTAGGATTGTGAAGCTGTGTGTCTGTTTGTGTAATCTATTTAACTGACAGATTTTTTAATTCTCTGCTTTCTCATCTTTGTGTGTAGTGCCACTCAGTTTGCATTGATTTTGATCAAAAATAACTCTGAAGTCACCAGAATAATGATCTGTTATTGTCTTTTATCTTTTTTATTTGTTGATAAATGCAAAATTTGTTCATATTGACATTTGCTGTGTGAGGATTTAATGATTGAGTTTCAAGCTCTTATGGTGTGATAAATGAACATATTTAACGGCACATGCTGTTTGCTGGCCAGCAGGTGGCATCAGTTCTTGTGCAGAAAAAAAAAGGATAACTGGTCAATTAAAAACATCAAACGAGAAAAGTGCGTCTCTGTGTTATGTATGATGACAGTTATGCATATGAATCTTACTGAAAGTAACTACGATTTCTGACTCCTTAAAACTGATTAAATGTTTTATAATCTTAATCAGCTAAAATAAATGTAATTTACACTGGGATTATTATAATCAATGAAAACTAAAACCATAAAAAATCAGTAACACTTTACTTGAAGTCTTAGTATAATATGTATAATTCATAATATTCATATTCATAATATACGTTGTAAACCATTATAACTTTTCATAAATAATTGTAAGCAAAGTTAAAATTCATTTAGACATTAATATCAATGAAAAAAAAAAAACGAATAAAATTACCAAAAAAATAAAAATAAAACACACAACAAAGTTACTAAACATTTACCTAAAATTAAAATGAAAACAGAAACTATCAAAATTAAATCTAAAATAACAATAGTATATCAGTAATACTAAAATAACACTGATTTACACCTTATTAATGTAAATTCTATTATATTAAAACTTGTGCTAAAAATATCCAACCTAACAACACAAACCACGGCAATTTATTGGAGTATAATATTTATTTTTTTTTATAATATTTTGAGAGGTACACAAAAGTTTTTCTACAAGAAAATCAAATGACTTACATTTGATTGCCTTTTGTACTTGAGGTAAGGTAGTACGATACATTAGGTTTAGTGTGTCTTAGTGAAACAATACATGAATCAGATACATTTTCAACTATAGCACGTTCAAGTGTCAGGACTCACTCAATGACAAGGATAAAATGACTTGGGTACGTCAAGCTCTGCTAAATCCATTGTCAATCAAAAATCAAATGAATGAAATACAAAAATGAATGAATCGGATGCTTACAGAATGAGAGAACCAAATAAAACTACTGCTGTGACAAATAAATTAACATAAACCTAGGCCTAGCAATAGTTAAACCGGATAAAGTAAACAGTAGAGCGTCAAAGCCAGCAGTGGCTTGAGGCTCAGCCTGTGTTTGGATGTACAGTACTAAATCAGCCATCTTCAGCCAGAGGTAATATTCAGTATTGACCTCTGCCACTGCCAGATAATAAATGTCCAATAAAACCTGACGAATAATAAATACTTTTAAGACATGCAATATAATCCTCTGAGCAATAATCAAATAATTTAATATTTCCTTACTGTATCCCACAATCACAGGACATTGTCATGAAGTAGGTATCATTATTGTAATGCTGACAGTAATGCAGTTTTATGGAGCTAGCTTAAGATATAAACAAATACTGATTCAAACTTCCCTTGCTGCAATGCTCGAACAAGCACATTGCAGATGGCATGAACAGATGAAAACTTGAGCGGTGGAGACTAGCTAGGAAGCTCGAAGATTACGGCAAGAATGGCAACAGGCCTTGCTGTAATACCAGTGACTGCACAGATTCACCTTCAGAGCCAGCGAGCAGTTGGTGGTGGGACGATCCTGGCAGTTTTCATCTGGAGAAGCAATAAAGGAGTTCAAATTCATGTTATTTATGATTTCTCTGGATCTACAGCACGTTTGGCTACTGTAATATCTAAATTACAGTCAGAAGGCAATGCTTCAAAGTGCATATTTCATATGGATAGTTAACCCAAAAATTAAAATTCTGCCATCATTTATCACCCTCATGTTGTTCCAAACATGTATAAAATCATAAATATAACGAATGCAATAACAAGGACTAAAAAAGGCACATTGCTGACGTGACACCAACTGCCACGTCATGTGACCAAAAATGTAAAAGAAGTAAAGCTACAGAACATTCAATACCGTTCAAAAGTTCCTCCAAAGGCTGTATTTATTTGATCAAAAATACAGTAAAAACAGTAATATTGAGAAATATGATTACAATTTAAAAATATACTTTCAAATATAATTTATTCCTGTGATGGCAAAGCTGAATTTTCAGCAGTCATTACTCTAGTCTTCAATGTCACATGATTTTTCAGAAATCATTCTAATATACAGATTTATTATCAATGTTGGAAACAGTTGTGCTGCCTAATTTTTTGGACATGTGATACTTTTCTTCAGGAATCTCTCATGAATAAAAAAGTTTAAAAAAAAATAAATCAAAAAAAGGTACTGACTCCATGGTAGTGGGTAGTGAATGGTAGTGTGGTAGAATGGTATTGTTACAAATGATTTCTATTTTGAATAAATTGTGTTCTTTTTATCTTTTTATTGTATATATGAGATTATATTTAATTATATATATGAGAGTGGGAAAATAATGACAGATTTGTATTTTTCAAGTGAACTGTTTAAGGCACACCTGGAGGTTCGGTGGGGCAGGGCTGGAGTGCACAGGTCTGCTTGTTAACAGGTTTGGTCAAAGGGTCGCATCCACGAACAAGCTCTCTTCCCTGATAACACTTCACATCTCTCATTCGCACACCGACCCCACAAGTCTTGGTGCACTGAGAAACAGTTGAGTACAAGCAAGGACAAAGAACAGTCAGGTACACTGGACAGAGAGGCTCAAGAAGAAAATGTGTTGTATCTGAAAACCTAGGAAACTCACTTAGCTTACTGTAAATGTCTACATGGGCAGCTGTCTGACAGACATAAATACTGGTTGTATGCGGCATCATAAATTGAATACGTTTAAATGTTTCACCTCAGACCATGGCGTTGTGTACCACTTGAAGCAAGGCCTCTCAAAGCAGGTGTCCTCATCTACTGGTCGCTTGCTGCTGTCACACTCCTCGTCCTCGCTGATCTGGACCTTCCCACCCGTGATGCCGACACACAGCACAGTCCTTCTCTTCACACCGCGTCCACATGTTGTGTTGCACTGGGAGGCAGAAGACAATGATTACTGGAGAAACATTGACAAATTATTCCTTTTCCAAACATGTAAGTGTCATCTTCACCCTCTCCCAGTCTTGGGCCAGCCAGTGTGGAGGGCATTCATTGTCTCCACAGGGATGAATGGCCAGAGGTTTGTTCTCAGGTGAGCACTGAGACTCAGGTACCACTCGGCCCTCTGGTGTTTTGCAGTACACATGCCGCACTGTTTTTCCATGCCCACAGATGCCTGAACACTGAGTAGAAATGGAAGAAGAACATTTTCAACATTTGAAACATGAAATGTCTTGCCTCTGATCTTACTATGACAGTCACTATACAAAAAATGCTTTATATCATGTCCTAACCAGCTGCAACAATACATATTAATTTGTCTGTCTACACTGAAATTTATAGCTTAATGTTATGCAGTCACTCTAATAAGAATTACATTTGATATTAAAGGGTTAATTCACCCACAAATTAAAATTCTGTCATAATAATTTAGTTCCAAACATATAACTTTCTTTCTTCAGCAAAACACACAAAAATATATTTTGAGAAATTCAGTCAGTGGGCTCCAATGATGTTTACTTACTGACATTCTTTAAGTAATCTTTTTGAACAAAGTAATTCAAAATGTTCATTTTTTTGGTGAACTATCCCTTTAAGTTATGTGGAGCATGATTTTGGACCAATGAGATCCACTGTACTTTGTTGACTTGAAATAAAATAAACATTAACTGAAATAAAAAAAACTAATAAATAAAAGTTAAGAAATACTATATAGACATTTAAAATAAAACTAATAAAAATGACAAAAACAAACAACAACATTGCTTAAACTGTAGCTAAAATCAAAGTGAAAAAAATTATAAATAAAATCTAATTTAAAATATTAACAAAACTATAATAGTATATCAAGGGGGTAACACTTTGGTATAGGGACTAATTCTCACTATTAACTAGTTGCTTATTAGCATGCCTATTAATAACATATTGGCTGTTTATTAGTACTTATAAAGCACGTATTCTGCATGACCATATTCTACATCCATAATCCTACCCAATACCTAAAATTAACAACCACCTTATTAACTATTAATAAGCAACAAATTAGGAGTTTATTGAGGCAAAAGCCATAGTTAATGAGTTGTTAATAGCAAGAATTGGACCTTAAAATAAAGTGTGACCATTAATGATCCTAAAACAACACTAAGTTAAACTCTGCTCAATCACCAACAGTTGCTGTCACTCATCAATTCAAATCACCAACTCTATTGAAAATAAATGACTTCCTGTCTCTTTGCGGTTTCATATTGGTATCACTTTGAATGTCTCATTTTGCTTTATTGCATCGTGCTTGATTAAAACAGTGTTAAAGATTTTTAAACTGTCAGACACTACGTGTGCATTTCAAAATTTGACATTGTTCCCGTCTCACCGGTCCCCACTCAGACGCTGTCCACTGGCGCTCACATGGAGGGCCGGTGCAGTTTTTGGTAGATGCTGGGCGAGTTGCCTCATCACATGCGTGGGTTTCATCTGAACATCTGACCTCTCGCATAACCGGAGCCTTGCGACCACATTTAGCTGGACACTGCACAACAAACAAAACAAGGTTCTCCTCAGTTCTCCACTAGCACTGACATTGTCCAAACATATCAGTTTTCTGATTAACAAATGCACAAGAAACACACTGCACTGATACACTGATGACTTTGGAGGGAAACCATTTTATAATAATAAACAATTAAGCATTCTGTATAAAACATTTTCTTAATCAATATTTTTTTTTTTTTTTTTCAGGTAAAAACTTGCAAATCAAAATTGTGCAGGATAAGACTTGTTTTCAGACAATATGTTTTATATAAAATGTAGCTTTGTTACTCTATTGTTTTAAAAAATAAATGTAAAAAAGTATCGTGTATGCTTCAAATAAGACAAAAAAAAAAAAATGCCAATGCGGTAAGGACCTAATTCAACATATATCTTTGAAGACAATTCTTATATCACACAGTTTTGCTATTCATATAAATTGAACCTGAAAATGATGTTTGGGAATTTTTATCGGACAAGACAAAAACACTGATTAAAACTTATTTATTTATTTGCAGTGTATGGAGGTTATAATGAAGGCTTAACTAAATGAGCTCTTAACCTACCTCTGACCACTCAGCTACCTCCCACTGAGGACCACAAGTGGGGCTTTTACAGGCCCGGCGCTCTGGGGGGCGCTCTAGCTGTGCCTCTATACAGAGGTCACTGTACACAGAGCTGTCTAGGCCGGGAGCCAGCATCTTCCAGCAACGCACAAGACGAAACTGGAAACCTTCTCCACATGTCTGAGAACACTCACTCCAGCTGCTTGCCTCCCATCTACACATAAAGACCACAGTAAGAGTTTTGTGTCAAGTACCGCTTTTCATGGGACATCATAAAATGACTGAAATGACATGAGGGTGACTAAATGATGACAGAATTTTCATTTTTTGTTTGGTTTTCTTTACCTTTCTTGTCTTGTCTACCGAGCCCCGCACTGTGGAATTGTGGATACGTATTAGGAATTCTTTCCACAACTTAATCATCATTCGGTTATTTTAGGTTAATCGTGGCCACATTGTACTAAGTTGTTCCCTGGTTTTAGTTAAATTGTGGCTACGAGTTAGCTAAATTAAAATGAGGGAATAAATTAACAAAATGTGGCCAAGGATTGATATGTTGTAGGAACGAAGTTCACCCAAATATGAATTCTGTCATTTACTCACCCTCAAGTCATTCTAAACCTATAACACTTTTGGTTAATCTTTTGAAAGTCCAGGTTACCAAAACTTAGAAGATCCAAAAATGGCCATAAAAGCATCCTAAAATGAATCCATACACACTATGTATAAACGCATACATAATGTGCATCATATATGTTAAACATGAAAGCTTGTGCATACACCACATGATAGAGCAAACCTCACTGGTTCTCACACATCACACACACACACACACACACAATTGAGCTTCTGCGTTTAACGTATGTGATGTGCTCTATGTACAGTATATGTGTGAATCATCGATTAGATCTAAATAAAAGCATAAACTAGATCTGTTCAGCATATAAAACAATCATATCTCTTCACTCCAATTAAACCACTCAGTTCATTTGGATTCATTTTACAATGCCTTTATGACCTTTTTCTAGGTTTTTGTTACCTAGACTTTCCATGGAAGGAGAGAAACTTCTCAGGTTTTGTTAAAAATATCTTAATTCATTTTCTGAAGATTAACCAAATTCTTATGGGTTTGTAATGACATGAGAGTGAGTAAATGATGACAGGATTTTCATTTCTATGTGATATTCTGCATGGCTCCATACTTTTTCTCTGCATTTCTGTGACAATTGCAGCACACGCACCTGGGTTGGCATTCTCTGCCAATGCAGAAATCATGAACTGGCTCTGGTCGAGTCAAAGCATCACAATAAACATCATCCACTTCAATGCCGTCATACCGCACACACATGGCAAGTGATTTCGACACACCTATTTGAGAAAAAAGCATTGTATACACATAAACCCCCACATAAACAAACATGGTTATGAGGAATGTTTATGTGTGGATGTTTGCAGCACGGAGACTAAGTTCCAATGCCTCGATTACCTATCGAGCAGGTCATACTGCAGGGCTCCTGTGAGGACAACTTCCAGCGGTACATGTCAGCAGCGCTCAGTTTGTTCTTCTGAAGGAGCCTTTGGTTATTCCTGCAGTAAAGAAAACAGAGCATCTTAGACTTGACCACAGTTTAGCCACCTGCACTGTGTATTAGGCAGACCATTCACGTTTGTTGATGTCGAGACACAAACTGACACTCCAGTCATAAAACCACTAACATTTTTACCATTCCTGGTCACACTCATTACCTTAATGTCAAAGCTGGAAAACAGCGCATTCACTCAACTAGACAGAAGCCAATAAAATTTGTTCCTTGTGATAAATTCCTGGGATTTATCTGATGCGACAAGCGTAGTCTGTACCCGAATGATCTATGAGACTTTTTTTCCACAAATAACAAAACATCTTGAATTATGTTTCTCAGACAGTCCGTCTTCCTTACATTCAGGCCTTCTCTTCTTCTCCCCACCTGGAATCTTTCTCTTCTCCTTCGGATACGAGTAAGGGCATTTCATGAGATGTTCTTTATGATCTCTGGCAGAGGGGCTGGTAATGCAGTGTTTGGACGTGGCGGAGGGAACCCAGCATGAATTATAAATATGATGGAATGCAATCCCGCCAGTCTCTGCTTGGCCGTCTCCCCTCTGCGCTCTTTGAATGTCTCCGAGAACGTTAACAAAAAAACCAAGCCAGAGCTCAAGTCTGCAGCACATTCCTTTCTCCCACGAGCAGGGGTGTCCCACCCGAGCCAGTCCAGCACGACTTTGGCATGCCAGGGTGGAGGGCTAAGACCAACTCCTAGCATTTTAAACTGCCAAAAGAGCCAACTGATAAAAGATAGCCACTGGTTCATTGTCATGATCTTGAGGTTTCTAGCATCATGCTCAACCAGAGCTACTAATGAGCTGACTAAAGACTTGAAATTGTGATTTAGCTGTTGTTAGCTTTGCATAATGTAGAGTTGGAACAGTAACTTTAAGTTATACCATCACTTAACAAACCAGCATGCTGGCTTTTCTGACTTCGAGTTAGAATTGGAGTTTTGATGACTCATCCTGCACTACACAGAATTTTATCCAATCAAATATCCTCTAAAATGAGTATGCCTCTCCCAATAAAACACCACTGACCAGAAAGTAGCAAATCCAGCCTTATGTCTGTGATATACTGTAATTAAAGCCTACTGGCTGTTTTTTTTTTTAAATAGAATTATTATGCTATCATAAATACAATTATTATTATAAAATACACTAAAATTTTATTTTTTATTTTTTAAGTTTAAAAGTTTGGGGTTGGTAAGATTTTTTGAAAGAAAATTAATACTTTTTATTCAGCAAGGATGCATTAAATTGATCCAAGTAAAGACATTTATAATGTTACAAAAGAGTTCAATTTTAAATTAATGTTGTTCTTCTGAACCTTGTACTGATCAAAGGATACTGAAATAAATACCACGGTTTCTACAAAAATATTAAGCAGCAACAGTGTTGTCAGCATTGACAATAATAATAATATATATTAAAAAAAAATGTTTCTTGGGCACCAAATCAGCATATTAGATTTCTGATGGATCATCTGACACTGAAGACTGGAGTAATGGCTGCTGAAAATTTAGCTTTGCATCACAGAAATAAATTACATTTTATGATACATGAAAACAGAAAATAGTTCTTTTGAATTGTAATAAAATTGTTGACCAAATAAATGTTTTGGTAAGCATTAGAGACTTTCTTACCAACCCCAAACTTTTGAACAGATCATGTTTACCTGGTGCGATTGCTGCGATTGCGTAAAATGGTTGTAACAGTTCTGTTTAGGAGCAGGAAGTCTCCTGTGTCATTTCGCCGTTGCCCGAGGGTGAACTCAAGCAGTGAGCCATTAAGACCTGCTTGCTCAAGACTGCTGTAGTCTAACTCCAGTGGGCCTTCAGAGGACAAGCCATCTCTACGAGTAAGAAGCTGATTGGTTGAGATGTTCGCAAGAACACCGTCTGAGCCAATCCGCTCTCCCAGCAGCACTCTCCAGATGAGGTTTTCAGAGTTTACCATGTCCTCTGCAGGTCTGCTGATTGGTGCTACGCCAGGGGCATCTACTCCGCTGGGCCAGCTGCAGTTCCCCTCTTTTAACACAAAGAAGGTTTGACTCATTAAAGAAAAGATAGATTCACTTTTCATTAAAGATTAAATTCATTTTACTTGAGGGCTGTACCTGTTAAGGTACATCTGAAATAGATCCCAAAAACTTGGTCAGTACCAAACTAAAAAAAGTCTGGGTTTTAAATGGATCATGCTGATAGCAACTAATTTAAGAGGATTCAAGTGTTTAGGGGTAAGGTTGTATCATAGACTATAATGCAACACAGGGGCACAACCTTCATCAGGACACCCAACCTCATTTATAATTATTAATGTCAGAGAGACAGCAAACACGAATAGCCTAAATTCTCTGACTTCCGTGGAGGGAAAATTTCAGGCCTCTCTGAATTTTTCATCATTTCTATCTAATCTTTTCTGTAGCTGATGCATTATAAAGGACTCCATAGGGCCAGTAGAAAGAGGCCTTTTAACTCACTAATGATTGCCCAGTGAACCATGTACTCTCTCTGTCTTGTCTGTTCTCCACTTACTTCAGATACTGTGAAAGCGTATGCTGGCAAAAATATTGGGTCATATTAGGTCAATATTGGATTGTTGTTGTTTTTTTGTTTTTAATAAAAAGTTTTTTTTTGTTTTTTTTTTTAAAGAAAGAAATAAGCATATCAGAATCAGCAAATCAGCATATTAGAATGATTTCTGGAGGATCAGGTGACACTGAAGAATGGAGTAATGACCGCTGAAAATTTAGCTTTGCCATTACAGGAATAAATAGAAACAGTTATTTTTTATAACTGTAATAAATTCTGATATTTCAGTATTTTATTGTTTATACTGTATTTTTGATTAAATAAATGCAACCAATTGGTAAGCCTATAAGAGGCTTTCTTAATAAAGAATAATTTTCTTTCAAATACATTTAAATCTTACCAACTTCAAATATGTGAATGGCAGTGTACATCTGAATTACACTAAATAATTCTATGATTTGTACAGGTCTATATTTTTAATTGAAGGATGTCATAATAGCATTAGGTTTTGAATTAGATAATAAAAGATAATAAAATAAATAAATGTTCTGAAACATATAAATATAAAAAAAGAAAACATTTGGGGAGGAAAAGAACACACACAAACCAAATAAGAGCAAAAACATATCCCAAGGGTCTCGCTCTAAATTTCACTTTTCACTTTTTTTTTTTTTTTTTTGCCTTAAGATTCTAAATAAGTAAATGTGTCCACAAATCCTTCACAAATAGACATAAAAACATTTAATACAATCTCAAATTTGATTCCTCGTGATATGAACCCCTATAATAAAATTAATGGAGATACATTAAGGTACTTTTTGCCGGAAATGTACAGACAAATACAGAGCAGATTAAGATATTCACCTGTATACTGGACTTGTGTGTTAGCATCCTGCTGACAGTCAATGTTAGCCGTCTCATACACTTCATTGGTTTCCTGGCCAGGCTTTTGTCCTTCCACAGCTCGTGGCCCAGTGTTTGTCTTATCATACACACTCTCATTAAGGTGTAAAACACTCCCAATCTCCACAGACACCAGACTGGATCCTCCTTGGGGGCCCGTGTAAATGGGGGGCTGGGAGACAGAAGCCATAGAGTCCCTCATCACTGTGTACTCATAGGTGATATAAGGATTTTGGCCATTTTGGTTCCAGACCTTTGAGGCAAGACAGAGACATGTCCAGCAATTAAGAGGAAATTATGGGAAATATGTCATGATGATATCTCATTTTGCACTTGCAGGAAACACACATTCTGGACTGCTCTTTCCCAGAGTTAATATTTATGCTGCACAAAATCATGACAATGCAAGGGCACTGAGGTTGAAAGATGTCCAGAATACAATATTTCTATTTCTGAAATACTGCGTCATCCCACATTTGTCCCATAAACCCAGAGCGAAGTGAAATAATTGAGTCATTCCTCCTGGGACAATGCATCAGAATATTACCATTTACGCAGAGTGAACCATTAGACCTTTGGCCTGCACTAAGTCAAAGCCATGGTTAGCCAGCCAGTGAGATTACCCATGAGCCCTTGGCGGCGAAGAGAGGACCACGGCTACAGTACCAGAACATTGATGGGCTGATCGATGGGCCCTTTTGCCACGATGTACTCGATCCCCGTCTCATACACATCAGTAGGCCGCCGGTATTTGAAAATGGTCCCTGCTGCATGGAAGTTCTGAGGGGTGTCCACTTTATATGCTCCGTTGAAGAAAAAGTTCCCTGCTTGGTCAGTCACAGCTGGAAAATAGCAAGGGTGAGATATAATAATGGGAAGATTGGACCATTTTATTGACTCTCTCACTTGATCTCGTTCAGCAAAACGAACTAATCTTTAGTCTTAAGTCATTTCACTGATTTAAGCAGTTATGAGTTAAAATGTTATATATTCAAATTCCCCAAACACATCCACCTATGCAATCTTTGATCATAACAATATTACCAATTACATAAAACATTTGAATGACATAAACAAAAAACATTTCAGAAACATAATTGATTAGTTTATCTCCTGAATCATGAACAAATCGTTCATAAACCAACCATCACTGGTAAATGTCAAGCATGTAGATAAATCCTGTGTTTTGCATGTACATTTTGAATTAGCTTCTATTTTTTGTTTTCAGTTTTAATTTAATTTTAGTTTAATTTAGCCATTTGTATATCATTGTGTCATTCTATTTAGCTTTAATTTATTTTCATTTCAGTTTAGCCATTTTAGTACTTCAAACTAAACTTATTTTCATTTAACTTTTTTTTAGTTCACATTTTTAAAATCTAAAATTTATATTTTATTTTATTTCAGCGTTATTTCAATTAACAACAAAAAAAAAATGTTTAATAGTTTAAAAGTTTTAGTCAACCATTACACTGATTACTAGGGCAGTTTTTATGGGTTTCACTATACAGATTTGTCTCCTGTGTCATGGAAAACGCTTGATATTGCAGACGAAGTATAAGTATTGTCATACTCTGAAAGTCTTACACACAGCTGAACATGCAAGCCATTCAAAGGTTTGCTCACCCAGGATATCTGCAGACTTCTTCCTCTCTATAATCTGGATGTCCCATGATCCTTCTGGGATTTGAGTTATGAAAGAATAGCCTTCGAAGAAAGGGTTCACTTAATTGATGAATTTACTCAGAACCACTGAATATGAATGCCATTCAACCAAACACTAAACCGACATTACCCAGACTAGAAGCCCCACGGCGAAAGTTCCCAGTAATGCGACTGCAGCTGCTCCCGTCTCCCTTACACACGCCACACTTATCCAGAGTGTTGGGGGAGAAGAGGACACCATCACATCCAATGGGCTGCAAAGGTACACATCAGCTTATAAGTCTGCCACATGCCTGAGAAAAGTAACATAAGGATCAATTTTACAGCAACATAAGCCACTTACTTCACATCTCCCATTGACACACACGCCCCTGTAGTTGCTGTACTTGCAAGATGTTCCATCACGTGCAGGTACCATCAACTGTCTTTGTCCATCAGAGGTGGTGCAATGCAAGTCACATGGATTACTGGAGATATGAACGTAGTCATCTACAGGAATATAAACACAGTTCATTATTTTAACGTAAATGATACCTTCACAGCACAGCTTCATTAAATAAAACGGTTAATACCAGGATAGAGAGGTTTCCAGTGGTAATTTTTTCCATTGTAAACCTGAGAGTTGAATGACCAGCACTGCTCTTCTCTGAAGCTCTTTCCTGTAGAAGGACATTCCTGTAATTCACAGAAAGACAGTCAGTTGAATGCAACTGAATCTCGCTTTACAGTCTATTTGGTTGCAACAGACATTAAAACTGGCTAAAAAAAGCAAATTATGCATGAATTAACGGTAAGCCTCAGGTGGAAGTGGAACGTGAGGCTCGCTGTCAAGTCAGGCATCTGGGATGCATTTCTGTTAGACAGTCCAAATGCACTGTGAATGTGTGTGAGAGAGGAAAGGAAAGACGGATACTGTGAGCTGACCTTTGCATTGCAGAGATGATACTTCTTTGCATTGCCTGTGCATGTCATGTTGTCTTTACTGGTTGTTGTTTTCTTTCTTTGAAAGATATTGTTTTAGTTTAGTAGCAGTTGAATAAAACGGGACATTCATTACACTCAAAGTTTTTCCTAGTGCTTAAAAAAAAAAAAATTACCCTAGTGCTTAAAAAAAAAAAATTACATGATTTAAGTTTAAGGATTGGAAATGGTTCAAGGAAGAAAACTAAAGACTTTTTTTCTCAGAATTTATTAGAAAAATGGAACAAAAACATTGAATTTGAGTAGGCTAACTTCTGGATGCCCAAAAAAATCATGCTGGGATAAATCATAATTATGACATAAAAAGTTGAAATTCTGAGATAAGTCAAAATTGAAACTAAAAGTTGGATAAAAAATAGGACATAAGTAATATTTTTGGCACAATTATTGCTTAGTATAGTATCTCACAATTATGATTTAGTATGTCATAGATTTGACATTTATATCATAATTATGACTTAGTATGTCATAAATTACTTTTTATCTTATAATTTAAACTTTATAATTATGACTTTTTATCTCATAATTATTAAATGTCAATTTTAAGTTTTATGTAATCATGACTTTTTATCTCTTTGTATGGAATGTCACAAAGACAACACTTTGTCTCATGTTCTTATAATTCTGACATTTAATCTATAATTGACTTATGTCATAAATTTGACTATTTCTATTAAGTGACTATTTGACTATTTAAACTAGCTCATAATTTCACGATTTTATATCATAACTTTTTTCTTATGTGGTGGAACTGGGCTTCATACAAACTAGCAAGCTAATAAGTTGCAGTATTTTGCAGGTGGGTGGTTTTTTCATATAGAATTTATCTTGCCGTTAAATCTAATTGGCATTATATACAGTAACAGATTATTACATACAGTGATTTTATTATATACATTATATACAGTGTATTTGTAAATGTATATATATATATATATATATATATATATATATATATATATATATACATACACACACACACATATATATGCATATATACAGGTGCATCTCAATAAATTAGAATGTCGTGGAAAAGTTCATTTATATTTCAGTAATTCAACTCAAATTGTGAAACTCGTGTATTAAATAAATTCAATGCACACAGACTGAAGTAGTTTCAGTCTTTGGTTCTTTTAATTGTGATGATTTTGGCTCACATTTAACAAAAACCCACCAATTCACTATCTCAACAAATTAGAATATGGTGACATGCCAATCAGCTAATCAACTCAAAACACCTGCAAAGGTTTCCTGAGCCTTCAAAATGGTCTCTCAGTTTGGTTCACTAGGCTACACAATCATGGGGAAGACTGCTGATCTGACAGTTGTCCAGAAGGCAATCATTGACACCCTTCACAAGGAGGGTAAGCCACAAACATTCATTGCCAAAGAAGCTGGCTGTTCACAGAGTGCTGTATCCAAGCATGTTAACAGAAAGTTGAGTGGAAGGAAAAAGTGTGGAAGAAAAAGATGCACAACCAACCGAGAGAACCGCAGCTTTATGAGGATTGTCAAGCAAAATCGATTCAAGAATTTGGGTGAACTTCACAAGGAATGGACTGAGGCTGGGGTCAAGGCATCAAGAGCCACCACACACAGATGTGTCAAGGAATTTGGCTACAGTTGTCGTATTCCTCTTGTGCGTCTTACCTGGGCTAAGGAGAAGAAGAACTGGACTGTTGCCCAGTGGTCCAAAGTCCTCTTTTCAGATGAGAGCAAGTTTTGTATTTCATTTGGGAACCAAGGTCCTAGAGTCTGGAGGAAGGGTGGAGAAGCTCATAGCCCAAGTTGCTTGAAGTCCAGTGTTAAGTTTCCACAGTCTGTGATGATTTGGGGTGCAATGTCATCTGCTGGTGTTGGTCCATTGTGTTTTTTGAAAACCAAAGTCACTGCACCCGTTTACCAAGAAATTTTGGAGCACTTCATGCTTCCCTCTGCTGACCAGCTTTTTAAAGATGCAGATTTCATTTTCCAGAAGGATTTGGCACCTGCCCACACTGCCAAAAGCACCAAAAGTTGGTTAAATGACCATGGTGTTGGTGTGCTTGACTGGCCAGCAAACTCACCAGACCTGAACCCCATAGAGAATCTATGGGGTATTGTCAAGAGGAAAATGAGAAACAAGAGACCAAAAAAATGCAGATGAGCTGAAGGCCACTGTCACAGAAACCTGGGCTTCCATACCACCTCAGCAGTGCCACAAACTGATCACCTCCATGCCACGCCGAATTGAGGCAGTAATTAAAGCAAAAGGAGCCCCTACCAAGTATTGAGTACATATACAGTAAATGAACATACTTTCCAGAAGGCCAACAATTCACTAAAAATGTTTTTTTTATTGGTATTATGAAGTATTCTAATTTGTTGAGACAGTGAATTGGTGGGTTTTTGTTAAATGTGAGCCAAAATCATCACAATTAAAAGAACAAAAGACTTAAACTACTTCAGTCTGTGTGCATTGAATTTATTTAATACACGAATTTCACAATTTGAGTTGAATTACTGAAATAAATGAACTTTTCCACAACATTCTAATTTATTGAGATGCACCTGTATTATGTGTGTGTGTGTGTGTGTGTGTGAGAGTGTGTGTGTGTGTGTGTGTGTGTGTGTGTGTGTGTGTATTATACATTATATACAGTGTTTTTATAATAGCTTTATAAAATGTATTATATAATGTAATATATGAATCTGATGTTTTGTGTGACAGCCACTGACCTTTGCTGTAGACAGTGTCTCTCCTGTGACATGACACCTCCTCCACAGGTACGAGTGCAGGCGGTCCATTTTGTCCATTCTCCCCACCAGTACGTGATCACCTCCAGCCCGTCCTCTAGACTGTTAGAGGCAACAACCTCTTCCTTTGGCAAATAAAGAGTTCATTTACAAAATTACCATTGGAGATCAACATCTATGCTAAGAGCAGGCTATAACATTTCTTATATTTTTAATCTGTGAAATAGAGTATATGGCAAAATCAGTTTTTCTTGTTTATAAATCTAGTGAGACATGGGTTTAGATTTATTACACAAAAACTTGTGAGAATATTACAAACCTGTCCTCTACTTGAGAGATTGCCCAGAGACAGAGCCAGCGTTAAAAGACCAAGCAGCACCAGACTGCTCTCCACATACTGGGCCCTTGACCAAATCCTCATCCTGCAGGGAATGAATATTTGGAGAAAAGAAATGGAATAATCTCTCGAAAGGTTTAATTAGTTTTTTACAGATCTAAGCACAAAGGAGCTTCAGTTCAAGTCTGCTATACTTCTAAGGATATCTTTGAATGGATGACAGTGAGTGTAGACTATTCCATAGAACACTCTTAAAAATAAAGGTTCCAAAAAGGGGTTTTCACAGCGATGCCATAGAAGAACCAGTTTTGGTTCTCCAAAGAACCTTTCAGTGAACAGTTCTTAAAAAACCATTTTTTTTCTTAACGTGAAGAACATCTTAATAACCTAAAAAACCTTATTCCACTGTAAAGAACCTTTTGTGGGACGAAAAGGTTCCATGGATGGTAAAGGAACATTTTTGGTTCTCTAAATAATGAACCTTAGAACCCTTTTCTGCTATAAAGAACCTTATTTTTGCACTGAAAATACACTTGGCTTTAAAATATTAAGGGCACGTGCCCTCTCAGTTTGCATGGGCTTGACATTTTTGTTGGCAGGAACACATGAAATACGGTGAAAGAAAATATGAGATTCTCTAGCTTCTATTCAAGTGACCAGTGATGCAACAACTTACATACATAGCTGCATTCAGATATATAAGAAGACACCACAATAAAAAAAATTTAAAAAAAAATTCATACAAAGTTCTCCAGTTCTCCTCCATCTCATGTCTCCTCATCAGACCTGCACCTCCAATTAGGTAGGCTCCTTAAAGTAAGCAAACGGATCGTCTCACTCTGTTTGCAGTCTGGCTTTTCCTGGCACTAAATATTGGTGACAGGTGTCTTAAACTACCCACTGGAGCACCTGGAGTTCATTATCCACCCCAGACACAGCTGGAGCAGCGCCAGCTCACCGAACACTCGTCTCCCACAGACCATGCAGCGAGGCTGCGACTGCGGAGACAGACCTTCCTCCTCTGAGCTTCCCAGGCTACGAAAGAGAGTAAACACAGGCTAACCCCCTTCCCCCTTCCCCTGGGGCCTCCGCTCAAGGGAAGAGGGGTGTTTTTCTTTCCCTGGCAGCAGACAGACAGCAGGGCCATTCCCCATTTGGGGGGGCAAGCCCTGTCTATTAGCTGGAAGCAGACTCATCCTACTCTGGAAGAGCTTCTGGTCACAGGGACCAGACGCAAGGATTCCTCAGTTCTCAGCAGACTTCTCGTGTCTTAAAATCACTTTCTGCAGCTTTGAAGGGTACAAACCCACAGCAGGAGGACAGTTAAGACGAGGTCAAGCATGCAATGTTGAGAGAACAGCAACAAGTGTCATGACACAGGCTTATACAGAGGAAACTGAAACATCGAGAGCAGATAAAAACATCGAATTTACATTTATGTCCAAAGGATTTCAAGCTATGGATTTGATCCTTTACCTATTTATCCATTTAGAGATTTTCGTGACTCACTTTTTAATGTGGAAAAAAAAAGCATTTCCTGTGAGTGTGTGATAGACTATCTATTAGTATTTATTATAGGTGAATTAGAAGTATAACAGTAAACTGTAAAAGGTGCAGTAAACTGTAAAACTATTTGCACTACAAACCAGTGTGTTTATGATTAAAGCCAGGGGCGGACTGGTCATCTGGAGCACCGGGAGTTTATGTAAATATATATAAAAAATGAATTGTAGTAAATGTAAGTATATTCTTCCATCGGCCCAGACGAATGGGCCGCGAGGCTTGATTCAAACATTCTAATTAATTTAGCGCGCTCCGGCTCAGTGCAGCAAGCCAATTCAGCAATATTTGCCAACCGTTTACCATAAAAAAAATAAATAAATAATGCATTTAATGCAGATTTTTATGCAGATTTTTATGCAGATTTTTATGCATTTACGTTATTCGTCACAATGTACATAATATAGCAGTGTTCAGCAGACATGAGATAAGAGTTAATGCATATCTCTATATAGGCTTTCTTCCGTGATTTCACGTGTCTAAGAAAATGTTTAAAAATCTATAAAAATCAATCTCAGTCTTACTCTAGACCACTGTAAATCTGAAGACTTTTGCTTTCGAGTGCTGTGCATAGGAAAGTGATTTATATTATAGGACTAATAAAAATAAGTTGCTTATTAATTCACATGCATTTTATATACACACTGGTGGTTAAAAGTTTGAAATAATTAAGGCTTTTTATTTATTTATTTATTTGAAAGAAGATTGCATTTCTTTGCTCAAAAATACAGTAAAAACAATAATATTATGAAATATTACACTTAAAAGAGTGGTTTTCTATTTAGGATATTTTAAAATGTAATTTATTTCTGTGATCAAAGCTGAATTTTCAGCGTCATTACTCCAGTCTTCAGTGTCCCTTCATAAATCATTTAATGCTGCTTAATGTGCTGCTTAATTATTATCAGTTATTAATTGTGATCAATTATAAATAATGGTTTTTATTATTGGTATAATGGTTCTCAGTTAAAGAACAGCATTTATTTGAAATATGCATTTATTTGAAATATAAGTTCATCGCAATAAGTGTAAATATCTTTACTGTTACTTAAATCAATTTAATGCAACCTTGTTGAAGAAAAAATATTAATTTATATTTTTTAATCTTACCCAAGACTGAATGATATCACATTTTCCACAAATATATGAAGCAGCACAACAGTTTTCAACATTCATAATAAGCAGAAATGTTTCTTGAGCAGCAAATCAGCATATTAGAATGATTTCTGATGGATCATGTGACACTGAAAACTGGGAGTAATGAAGCTGAAAATGCAGCTTGGATCACAGCAATAAATTATATTTTACTATATATTCGCATAGAAGACAGCTATTTTAAATTGTAACATTATATATTTCACAGAACTGTTTACTGTATTTTTCATCATCAAAATAATTAGTATACTCATTTCCTCAATTGGAGCTCTATTCCTTAAAATGATAGATGTCAAGCTCCTGCAAAAGGACAAATACTGTATATGACCAATAGGAAGGCACCACAAAAACAGTCCGCATTCTGCACTATTCAAGTCTTCTAGACGATACCAGAGCATTGTGTCATATGGACTGATAATATAGGTATTTATAGTGATATTAAACTGTCCCTCATAAAAATTCTTAAAAATGTACTATTTGCCATGTACACCAGGAAAGACAAATTATAATGTAAAGAATGCCAGTCATTTATGGTGTGGTGCGGTGTGTTGTGGACTGGGTTCGGTGGGCCGCTCCATGCCAAAAAGTCCAGGGCCACTTTTTGGCCCCAGTCCGCCCCTGATTAAAGCAATACATTTACTGAACAAATCCTGAAAAAAAAATTGGTGCAGAATTTACTTTGAATCCATTTTCACTCAGAAACTGAAATTGAATCAAGTGCACAGTGAAGACACCAGAAGCCTTAGTTGCTCACTGGATTACACGCCTGTCTGGAATACTTGATTCTGATTGGTTAATCGCAGCAATTACTATAGCAGTCAGATATTTCCTAATATTCACATCATCCATGGCAGTACTGTATATTATTCCACTCTTCTGGGTAACTTTCATGGCTGTGGTCTCACACCACAGACTCACTCTTTATGGTTTCATACAAACGCAGATGTTTCATCTTTTGTCTCAGTTATCAACTCCAGTGAAAATGACTTTGGAAGACTCCAGTGTTTATATGACTGTAATATTTTTACAGTGTTCATCTTGTTGCTAGGCAGATTGTAATGAACAATCATTTTTTGAAGCTTTTGAATACTATATGACAAATTATAAAATCATTTTGACAGTTGTTTATGATCACGGATGTATTTATTTGCCAAACAGCCAAGTACAGTCATGATCACTAAGTAATAAGGAGTTGAAATAGAATTTTGTGCCTGGAGCTCTTTACTTTCTAAGAGCTCTATCTTCCTCATTTAGTTGCTTGGCTCCTGTCTACACATAAGCTGCTCACTGATTTCTTGTGGTTCTCCTCATCAATTTATCATTCATGATGATTTATTTATGTAAGTAGCTATTTTCACGATTAATATCAGATTAATTTACCTCTTGACACATTGTCAAAGCCACACATTCATTTTCTAGGGGTTTTTCAATTGGACATTTCAAAACATGACTTAATAGAGCTAAATATATTATCTTACATTGACTTCTCAATAACAAACAGTATGACCTCACTGCAAAAGCCCCATTTCCATGTATTTATTACAGAATTTTTCATTAAAAAAGCGTACCAAGAACATTGTCTACTTTGGACTTAAAGTAAGTCTCAGCTGTTCTCTGCAGCTGGACCCAAAAAGAAAAGAATACAGTGCCACAGTACTATCACATGATTTTTTTTAATTAATTTTTTTTCCCCTGGATGACCATTACTGTCACTTTATTTCTCTTTCATCCAGTTCTTTGCATCAGCAGAGCAGTTAACACTGTTTGTTTGAGTTTGTGGAACAAGTGTCTAGTCTGCTTGGCTTCCCATGCTCTTTCCCAAAACATTCAGCACGATTCAGCAAAATGGACACACACACAGACACACACACACACACACACACATAGTCAGTCACACAGTAAATATTTGCCCTTACCTGCAGTCCAGGGGCAGTGTTGGAGCTGAGTGCTGCTTGGACAGTGTGGGTGGTGCTGGTGGTGGTGGTTTCTAATGGTGTGTTCTGAGGATGTGCCTTGTAAAGAGGGTAAGGTGTGCTCCTGCATCCCTCCTCTCCCCCTTCCTCTCCTCCTCCCTCCCGCTTTCTTTCCTTTAGTCCCAGCAGGAAGAGAGTGGCAGCGCTTGGGAACGCCTACGTGAAAACACTTTCCCGGCTGGTGCCAAGCTCATGGGCTGCCGCTGCTGTGTGGTGGAGCGGAGCCACAGTGCCACAGACTCAGCCAAGCTGCTGTCTGCTGGTCTCCGCTCGCAGACAGACAGGGAGGAAGTTGCTGTTTCCCACAGAGAAGCCCCCACCATACCCCTCCTCATCACATCAGTCCATTCACCCTCCACACACACTGTCTATGCCAGATCATCCTCTCTTGTGTTTCCCGCTGTGCAGTAAGTCTTTCTTACCTTGCATGTCCCACTGCTGTTGAGAGACCCATCGGTACCACAGGCCACAGTTAAGAGCACTTCATGGGACTCCTGATGACAACGAGTACAACAAATATATATATATATATATATATATATATATATTTATATATTTAATGCTGTCAAACGATTAATCGCGATTAATCGTATCCAAAATAAAAGTTTTGTTTACATATAGGTGTGTGTGTACTGTGTATATTATTAAGTATATATAAATACACACACATGCATGTACAGGTGCATCTCAATAAATTAGAATGTCGTGGAAAAGTTCATTTATTTCAGTAATTCAACTCAAATTGTGAAACTCGTGTATTAAATAAATTCAATGCACGCAGACTGAAGTAGTTTAAGTCTTTGGTTCTTTTAATTGTGATGATTTTGGCTCACATTTAACAAAAACTCACCAATTCACTATCTCAACAAATTAGAATACTTCATAAGACCAATAAAAAAAAAAACATTTTTAGTGAATTGTTGGCCTTCTGAAAAGTACGTTCATTTACTATATATGTACTCAATACTTGGTAGGGGCTCCTTTTGCTTTAATTACTGCCTCAATTCGGCGTGGCATGGAGGTGATCGGTTTGTGGCACTGCTGAGATGGTATGGAAGCCCAGGTTTCTTTGACAGTGCCCTTCAGCTTATCTGCATTTTTTGGTCTCTTGTTTCTCATTTTCCTCTTGACAATACCCCATAGATTCTCTATGGGGTTCAGGTCTGGTGAGTTTGCTGGCCAGTCAAGCACACCAACACCATGGTCAGTTAACCAACTTTTGGTGCTTTTGGCAGTGTGGGCAGGTGCCAAATCTTGCTGGAAAATGAAATCAGCATCTTTAAAAAGCTGGTTAGCAGAAGGAAGTATGAAGTGCTCCAAAATTTCTTGGTAAACGGGTGCAGTGACTTTGGTTTTCAAAAAACACAATGGACCAACACCAGCAGATGACAGTGCAACCCAAATCATCACAAACTGTGGAAACTTAACACTGGACTTCAAGCCACTTGGGCTATGAGCTTCTCCACCCTTCCTCCAGACTCTAGGACCTTGGTTTCCAAATGAAATACAAAACTTGCTCTCATCTGAAAAGAGGACTTTGGACCACTGGGCAACAGTCCAGTTCTTCTTCTCCTTAGTCCAGGTAAGACGCCTCTGACGTTGTCTGTGGTTCAGGAGTGGCTTAACAAGAGGAATACGACAACTGTAGCCAAATTCCTTGACACATCTGTGTGTGGTGGCTCTTGATGCCTTGACCCCAGCCTCAGTCAGTCAAATTCTTGAATCAATTTTGCTTGACAGTCCTCATAAGGCTGCGGTTCTCTCGGTTGGTTGTGCATCTTTTTCTTCCACACTTTTTCCTTCCACTCAACTTTCTGTTAACATGCTTGGATACAGCACTCTGCGAACAGCCAGCTTCTTTGGCAATGAATGTTTGTGGCTTACCCTCCTTGTGAAGGGTGTCAATGATTGTCTTCTGGACAACTGTCAGATCAGCAGTCTTCCCCATGATTGTGTAGCCTAGTGAACCAAACTGAGAGACCATTTTGAAGGCTCAGGAAACCTTTGCAGGTGTTTTGAGTTGATTAGCATGTCACCATATTCTAATTTGTTGAGATAGTGAATTGGTGGGTTTTTGTTAAATGTGAGCCAAAATCATCACAATAAAAAGAAACAAAGACTTAAACTACTTCAGTCTGTGTGCATTGAATTTATTTAATACACGAATTTCACAATTTGAGTTGAATTACTGAAATAAATGAACTTTTCCACGACATTCTAATTTATTGAGATGCACCTGTATATATTTAAGAAAAATGTGTTTCGTTTATATATTAAATATATTTATATATAATATAAATTATATGAATATAAATATATTCATGTAAATATTTTCAAAACATGCTGTATGTGTGTCTTTATATATATATATATATATATATACATACAGTGGGTATGGAAAGTATTCAGACCCCCTTAAATTTTTCACTCTTTGTTATATTGCAGCCATTTGCTAAAATCATTTAAGTTCATTTTCTTTCCTCAATGTACACACAGCACCCCACGTTGACAGAAAAACACAGAATTGTTGACATTTTTGCAGATTTATTAAAAAAGAAAAACTGAAATATCACATGGTCCTAAGTATTCAGACCCTTTGCTCAGTATTTAGTAGAAGCACCCTTTTGATCTAATACAGCCATGAGTCTTTTTGGGAAAGATGCAACAAGTTTTTCACACCTGAATTTGGGGATCCTCTGCCATTCCTCCTTGCAGATCCTCTCCAGTTCTGTCAGGTTGGATGGTAAACGTTGGTGGACAGCCATTTTTAGGTCTCTCCAGAGATGCTCAATTGGGTTTAAGTCAGGGCTCTGGCTGGGCCATTCAAGAACAGTCACGGAGTTGTGAAGCCACTCCTTCGTTATTTTAGCTGTGTGCTTATGGTCATTGTCTTGTTGGAAGGTAAACCTTCGGCCCAGTCTGAGGTCCTGAGCACTCTGGAGAAGGTTTTCGTCCAGGATATCCCTGTACTTGGCCGCATTCATCTTTCCCTCGATTGCAACCAGTCGTCCTGTCCCTGCAGCTGAAAAACACCCCCACAGCATGATGCTGCCACCACCATGCTTCACTGTTGGGACTGTATTGGACAGGTGATGAGCAGTGCCTGGTTTTCTCCACACATACCGCTTAGAATTAAGGCCTCACTTATTTCTCACCATCTTGGAGTCCTTCATGCGGGCTTTCATGTGTCTTGCACTGAGGAGAGGCTTCCGTTGGGCCACTCTGCCATAAAGCCCCGACTGGTGGAGGGCTGCAGTGATGGTTGACTTTCTACAACTTTCTCCCATCTCCCGACTGCATCTCTGGAGCTCAGCCACAGTGATCTTTGGGTTCTTCTTTACCTCTCTCACCAAGGCTCTTCTCCCCCGATAGCTCAGTTTGGCCGGACGGCCAGCTCTAGGAAGGGTTCTGGTCATCCCAAACGTCTTCCACTTAAGGATTATGGAGGCCACTGTGCTCTTAGGAACCTTAAGCACAGCAGAAATTTTTTTGTAACCTTGGCCAGATCTGTGCCTTGCCACAATTCTGTCTCTTAGCTCTTCAGGCAGTTCCTTTGACCTCATGATTCTCATTTGCTCTGACATGCACTGTGAGCTGTAAGGTCTTATATAGACAGGTGTGTGGCTTTCCTAATCAAGTCCAATCAGTATAATCAAACACCGCTGGACTCAAATGAAGGTGTAGAACCATCTCAAGGATGATCAGAAGAAATGGACAGCACCTGAGTTAAATATATGAGTGTCACAGCAAAGGGTTTTTCTGTCAATATGGGGTGCTGTGTGTACATTAATGAGGAAAAAAAATGAACTTAAATGATTTTAGCAAATGGCTGCAATATAACAAAGAGTGAAAAATTTAAGGGGGTCTGAATACTTTCCGTACCCACTGTAAATATACACAGTACACACACATATATTTTGTAAACAAAAACTTTTATTTTGGATGCGATTAATTGTTTGACAGCACTAATATATATATATATATATATATATATATATATATATATATCGGCATTCTGTGATTACCTACTCTCATATTACATTTAAATTAACAAATTTTAGTTTAAAATAAATGTATTTTCTTTCATTGTTTTAATTATGAATCTAACTAAATTGCATGTGGTTCCTTCTTAAAATAAAAATGTAAAAAATTGCACATTATCTTGTACATTATCTTCTCAAAAAAAAAAAAAAAAAATCTTGTTTTATGTGATTATTTTGCAAAACCAAACAGAAATACTGATTAAGAAAGTGATGTTTTACAGTGTAATAAAAGACTCACACGAGTGGGAGGAAGAGAGAGATGGATGGAGAAAAAGGCTTGGGCAGCACAGGCAGATAGCTGAGACCACCATCCCTGTATGTGACGTGTACATTTATAGACCACATGTTCTCTTCATTGCCTGTCTATCTGCTCTGTACATTAGGGATGCTTCGCTACACTTAAAGCTCAATCAAACACTCCTCTCAACCACAGATTTGTATGGTGATAGACATACTTCAGGAGATTTGCACAGTCTGGAAGTCTGGAGGAATGGTCGCTTTTTAAAAGCCTAATATTACAAGGCACAAAACATAGGGAAGGTTTGTGTGTGTGTCACAGAGAAGGAGAGAAATCCTTCAGTACTTCTAAGGTGAATGGCTGTGAAGGGAAAATGCATATTGGTTGTTATAAACAGACAAGAAAATAAAGGTTTTCCTTCAGTCTAGGGAACTAGGGAATGAAAAACACTCATTGTGGGTCAGAGAAAAAAAGTTGGGAATGAATAGACAAAAATCATTTATTGCTCTCTAACTAGCTGTCTAATTCACCACACATGAATGCATTCACTACATTCATAGTCCAAACAAATGTTCTTCTCACACGACAGGCATGTTATTAGAGCCTAATTCTGCAGGGTCTGTTTTGGAACAATGAATCAGCTCTGCTATGCAAACTGATTGTAAGCTAAGCAGATATGGGGAAATAAACAGACCTGCATTTTAAAGTCAAACGATCACTACTTTCTAGCAGTTGGTTCTTGCTATTAAGGAAAATATTTTGGTCATGCTCCTGGTCTGTTTTTGAATTATTCATCAATGGTTATTCCAAAGAAATAATAGTAATAATCATAATCTTTAATCAAAATTAAAAGAAACTTGCAAAACGTGCTTTTTCTCTGAAACTGTTGTTGTCCCTTAGGCCACACAGACTATTTGGTTAATGTTAACCAAAAGTCACATAGCTATTTAGGCATTGTTTTCGGTCAGGCTCCATTCTGGTATGGAATTTCAAACACATTTTTCAAACCCTGTTACAAACAAAATGTTTTGTAGTTGCAAAGTAATGTTTTCAAAGATAAAGGCCTAATGTCAGCCATGGCAATATATCATTGCATCATTACTATTAATAATATTGTGCTTTGTACCAAGCATTTTTTGAGTTTATTAATTTTTATTTTTATTTATTTATGTATTTATTCATTCTTGTCAACTGATCATTCTTATATTGTTCCCTAACAGTTGAGTGTGTGTACATATAAGCAGATGCTGATAAAGACTGATAAAGATGCTGATAAAGAAAAAAAAATACCTCAGTTTGAATCAAGTGAACCAAAATAATTATGGATGTCACTGCCTTAAATATTATTTTTGGAAGGCGAAACCTTTATTTTAAATGAAGGGGAAATGGCACAGTATAACAGAGCTGAACAGAAAGTACAAAGACAAAGAAAATTTCTGTATTTGGTTTTTTCTCATTTTCAGGGGGAAAAAACATGATATTTTAATTTCACATAAATAGGTAAAAGTACATTTTTTATTATATTTATGAGTTTTGCGGCTATGTTTAAAATGGATAATGCTGCAGAAAACTGTAAACGTCTAGAAGAAACTGTTGAGACATCAGTAAAAGAAAAGCTTCCTTTATTGTTTTTCCCAATAATGAATAATGATCGTTTTCTCAGGCTCTCATTTCAGTCAGTTGATAAAGATAATATACAGATTTTTAAGTCAACAGTGAATCCGTTCTAAAATTCACGTCTTAGACCAGAGGTTCTCATCTAGGGATTCAGTTGAAAGTGCTGAAGATTTCAACAGCTGTATTAATATAACAATCCAGCAAATGAGTTTGTGCCAGAATGTCACTAAAAGCCCTACAATTCTAGAACCTAAAAATGGGTTGCATTCCAAAAAAAAAAATGTTGAGAAAACATGCATTTAATAAACTTTATGACTTGTAAACTAATTTGACTAAGGCCAAATTCAGTAGCTGTGCCACACAAGAAAGTGGCCACAGTGAGATGGACGAGTGAAAGCAGTGATGTTGCACTTTCAGCACATGACCCCAAATGTGACATTCCTTAGCCATTCTAGGACAGTGACTGGTCAAGAAAGTGGACTCGTCTCTAAGTATCTGAGGTTTGCATTCTCTCTGGTGTGTTGGAGAATCATGTTACAGTCACTTAGAGAATGTCGGGCGTGAGGAACACTCAGCACACTGCACTCTTTGTGTTGCTCTCGCAGGTGCAACAGCTGAGAGAAGAACAGCTGTGACTGACCGGCCACAAAGTCCATAGCAAGACTCTCCCTCATGCTCAAAATAACAAAAAAAGGACTTTACTAACTGTTGTGGACTGTGTGAAGTCTTATTTAGCAAGTCGTTAAAGCCACATCAAAAAAGCCACAGGATACAGAAATAAGACAATGGACGTGTCTTTGCGTTATGTAGGTTAAATCGTCTCATTGCAATGCAAGAACACAAGTATTTACAGTTCATCTTGCTGTCATTTAATGTGCTAAATTTTAAAAACAATAGTTTAAATTGGAGAAACGTCACTAAGTCACATCTGTTTCCTATTGATTTGGATTGGACGTGTCATTGACATCTGTTTTTATTTCTTTTCTGCCATTTACTTTGAATTAAATGGATGCTGATGCAGATCATCTGATGCATGGAGAAGTTTCTGCAGACTAAATAAAGACATTTTAGATGCATAAAATAAGAGATTTAAAAGATATAAAAGACATATTTCGACCACATGAAATGTGACCAGTACAAAGTGAGAATTTGTTCTTGGGTTCCTTTCACTCGTTTAACAGGCTCCTGGTCTATCAGTACATCTGGTATGGGTCTACGCAAGACTCACTGGTCTCTAACACAACATCCTAGGCCTACACCTCACCTTAAGCATTCGCATTTTTCTACCCTCAGAACCACATTCACGTCAAACACAGATTTGCAATGACGCATACAGGTGCTTTCGCGAGGCCAATGTCAATAACCCAAAAGAGACAGTTGTTTCTATAGCCACTGCTGAGGATCGATTCACCCATGAGAAACTCAATGTCTGAGACTCAACACATCACCGCCCAGACTGACTAAGAAAAATACATTTCAAAGAATTCTCTGTATGCCCAAGGGCGTGCAAGGACTTTTTTTATTTTTTTTTTTCTGGCTTCACTTTTGTCCCACTGCTGTTGTTCTACAATCCCAAACATGTGTGACAGAAGTGTGCCATGTGATTGCAGGCCTCTCCCAGTCCTCACGCAGACAGCTGCTGTCCTGATGACAGTGCACATACAGACCCCTCTGAGCCATTTAAACTTTAAAGATCCTCCAGAGGAGGTTGTGAGTGTGTCAGAGTCGCCCCTTCAGTCTCTATTTTGGTCGCTTCTCCAGAAGATCTGGCGGTTTGAAACAAGCAGACAGTCTCTTAAGTCCTTCCAAGGTTTCCAGAAATCCTGAGGCCTTTTATTTGAGTCACAATGGGAGCGTTTATCGCCAAGATGTTGCTGCCCACCATCAGCAGTTTGGTGTTCCTGCCTGTAGCCAGTGTTGCTGCCAAGAGGGGTTTCCACATGGAGGCCATGGTCTATTTCTTCACAATGTTCTTCATAGCGGTAAGAGAATAGAGGCTTTTATAAATGTTACAGACATGTGGAGAAATTTACAGTACTACGCTCTTCATCTTTACAGCTTGTGTGTCTCTTAGTATTGATATACTTGTGTCTAAGAGGCCGTTTGCACAGAAAATGGTCTTGTGTTTAAAAAACAGAATATAGGAAAAATGGAACAAAGACAGGATTTAGAGACATGTTTTTAAATGTGGAACTTCTTTTAACCTGACATGCCTCTTAACAATAGTCCAACTGAGTTTACATAGGAAAAAAAAAAACTACATAGACATACAGGTGTGATATTTTAATTTTAACTGAAGTAAAATCTGGGATTGGTTAATTGATTGATTGATAAATGCAATATACTACAGTATGTAATACTTTCTTGGGCCATTCACAATGAACATTATTGTGTTAAAAAAGCAGCAAGACAGCGAAATGGTCAAAAATGTGCAAATTTAAATTTAAAAAAGGCAAAAAAACAAAGCCTACGTAGACATGATAGGTATGATGTTTTAATTTCAATTCTAAAGTGATGTAAAGTTCTATTTATTTACTTATTTTTTATAGTTTTAATATAATAATTTATATTACATTTAACCCTATATATATGCTGCTAATGTACGAGACTCTAAAAAAGCTATGAGACACGGCACAATGGTCAAAAACGTCCATCTAGCTTTAAGTAGAAAGCAATTAAAAAGCGCATTGAAACACGAAACACATTCTGTGTGAACTGGCCCTAAATTCTCAATTCATTACAAAACAAAAAGTTTACAAAACTCAGGCTACTTTAGTTTATTCAGTCTGATAGCATCACTGAAGGCAAAAAGGTCTTCTTCATAAATTTTTCCAGACAAGAATGCGCAAAGTTTCATTTAATCTATCTTAGAGCCTTTTAAATTTATATTTATGTTCTCAACCGGAACCTTTCTATCAAAGTGACTTAGCAGTCATGTGTTTTCTCCATTTGTGCTCAGATTTACCATGCATGTGATGGTCCAGGCTTGTCCATTCTCTGTTTCATGAAGTATGAGATCCTGGAGTACTTCAGCGTGTATGGCACAGCTATCTCCATGTGGGTCACGCTTCTAGGTGAGCAAATACCAATAGCATCTCTGTATCCTCATGGCGAGCAAATCTCAATCATGTTCTGTGAAAGCATGACATAGATATGCACTCCCACACAGGTCAAACAGCCAAGCAAAGTGATTTAAAACACTATTTGTGAGCAGTGAGACAAGTGTTTATAACTTGCATTCCGCTGTGTCATGTAAAGAATATGTGTCCATTTGCTCTTATCCAGCACTAGGAGATTTCGATGAACCCAAGAGGTCTTCGCTCACCATGTTTGGGGTGTTGACATCAGCTGTGAGAATCTACCAGGACCGCTTAGGGTACGGCATCTACTCGGGCCCCATTGGAACAGCTGTCTTTATGATAACAGTCAAATGGGTGAGTTTAAGAGACATCAGATGCTGTTCTTACAGTGCTTTTAAGAGCAGAGCTCCAAATAAACTTGATGAGGAACTGTATTTTGCTCATATTGACAACATGGAAACTCAAAATTTTATTATCTACCACAAATGCTTTTACAAGGTTTTACAATATTGTTTTTGCTTTGCTCCAGTTACAAAAAATGAAGGAAAAAAAAGGCCTTTATCCAGACAAAAGTGTTTACACTCAACAAGTGGGACCAGGGTTCTGCTTCGGTGCTCTTGCTTTGATGCTTCGCTTCTATTTTGAGGTAAAAATATGAATCTGCAGCTCTTCCTCCAGCTGCTACTCCAACTGGAGGAACACAGTTGTCAGAAAAGCATGTTTGTGTAACTGTGGTAATGACTTGCTCATTTACTCCTGCAGGAGTGGGACTACGCTTATGTCCACAGTTTCTACCATGTGTCACTGGCTGTGTCCTTCATTCTGCTGCTGCCCAAGAAGAACCGTTATGCCGGGACGGGACGCAATGCAGCCAAACTCAACTGCTACACCCTCTGTTGCTGTGTATGATGCATCTTTTTATCTGAGCGAAGCTGTAGAGGTGATCCTCACCCTGAAAGCCACTTTAAGATGGCAAACAGTCTCATAGTGACCATTTAAAGGGATTGTTCACCCAAAATAAGAATTGTCATTATTCTCCGTCATGTCATCCCAAACCTGTACGACTTCGTTCTTCTGTGGAACAAAAAAGGTGACTTTTTTAGTGTGGTGCTAATTGCTCTTTTTCATGTGGATGAAGCAAGTGGGGACTGGATCTATTAAGCTTGAAAAATTATATAAAACCCCTATATAAAGTAATCCATACAACTCATGCTATATTCCAAGTCTTTTGGAGAAACAGACCATAATAAGTTGTTATTCGCTAAAAAAAGTCCTCATACCCATTCTAGCTCTCCTTGGCCTGTTGTCAAGAGCTCATTAGAAAAGCTGCAAAGTCAGCTTTGTAAATAAACATTCTTTTGAGTAAGATCTTTTCAGTGAATCACTTGATTCAGTTCACAAGACTGAATGATTCAGCCAGGAATTGAACTTGGTTTTCAATTATTAGTTTGTAGCAGTTATCAGTTCACTGGAAATAATTCATTTGTAGCAGTTATCAATTCAGCAGAACTCATCCTGTTTGTTTTATATTCTACAGTAATTTTGTAATATTACACTAAAAAATGCTGGGTTAAATACAACCCAGTGGTGGGTAAATATTGGACAGAACACATGCTGGGTTGTTTTCAACCAACCTTCTGGCAGTAATCCAGCCGCTGGGTCTAAACAACCCAATCACTAGGTTCGTCCATATTTTACCCAGCGCTGGGTCGTATTTAACCCAGCATTTTTTTAGAGTGTACTAATTTTATAATCTCCTTCACTTTACTTACACTTTTTCATATAACTTCAGAAGACTTGGAATATAGTGTTTGAGTTGTATGGACCACTTTTATGGTACTTTAATAGTTTTGCAAATGGTAATACTTTATATCAGACTTTTAAGTTTAGGATAAGCTTAAAAGCCTCAGTACTCATTCACTGCAATTGCACTAAGCTACCAGTAAGTTTTTTCTTCACAGAAGAAAGTCATACAGGTTTGGAACAACATGAGGGTGATTAAATGATGACAGGATTGTCATTTTTGGGTGAATTATACCTTTAACTTTCCAGAGATTGTCCATCATGTTAATCACACTCCTTTTCTCAATGGCAGACTTCACAGCCTCTGATGAAGGAAAAAGCACGGACTATCTGGACTACTCCTCAAAAACCCTGGATGCGGAGATGTGGTCCTGGCCTGCCATTACACAAATCCCAGCCACGCACCATGTAATGCAAGAAACTGTGTCTGTTAACAGCACTCTGAAAGTGAGAACAGTTATACGACCTCCCAGCAGGCCAAGTATGCCTTGGACAACTTATTTGCAGGGATAGCATGATTCCCAATTGACGTCAAAATCACGTACTGAAACCTGTGTTTAAAGACCCATGGCAAGATAAGGATTGTGACAGCGAAGAATCTCTGTCACAAGAAGAGTTCATCTGAAAAGAAAAGAGAAATAACCAAGACTGGATTTGACTCATCAAACCCAGCTGGAAAGTTTATGAGTCACAAAAAAACAGCAGACGCATTATCTATCCAAAATGAATAAACTGTCTTTCAAAGGTTCCTCAGTAGGGACCACTTGTCTATGTCCTTTAAGAGACTGTAAAAGAGGCCATTTAATTCTTTATATTCGTCTGTTTGTGCCAGACAGGTCAGACATCATCTGGGTACAGCTAAACTCTACACTAAACCTATAAAGAAGCAAACAAACGGTTTGATAGCTGCGGATTGAGGGAGGATACAATTTTTTGTTTTTATGTAAATATATATTTATATATTACACTGTTTAATTTTATGTATCAATTGTCATTTTTCATTTTTAAATAAAATAGTTTTTTTCAGGATTTATTGTAGTATTTATTTTGAACACACTGTTTTTGTGTACATTCAAGGAAAATTAACTGTTATATTACGATGTTGAAGAAAGAAAAAACTTGTGGTTTTCTTAAAACTTCATTGAATTTCAGACTTCAGTCCATTTAAGTCAGTCCATCTGCACGCTCCTAACACTCTCCAAAAATTACAAACACACGCGGCATGTTTTAGACAAAACAGTCTCCCGGCAAACGTGAATGAAATTTTGGTCTGCAAAGACTTCTTTGACTAGAGGCCAGGCCACCAGCTCCTGTGCCCAGAGAAAGGTGTTTTTGTCTGGGGGGGAAGCTGGCAACTCGTGACTCTCCTGGCTGTCTGTCCTAATCTGCCAAAAAGAGTAACCTTACACTTTTATTACACCAGTGTGAAGCACTTTTGGGCGTCTTTATTACCACTGTCTGTTTAAAACCACTTTGTTTGTGGTCTGCCCCCCCACACACACACACCCCCACACACACACACACACTGTCTGAGGAAACTCCACCAAGTCCCACCACCGTGAGGTTCATTCGAAAGCAAACGTACCTAGACTGCTGGTTGGCAGCATAAAATCCCATCTGCCACAGCCCTCTTCCAATTCTCGGCCTCTTTTTTGTTTTTGAGGTAATTTATTTAAAACAAGAAGATCAACTTCCTTCTACCTCAGACATGTTCTTTGGTGTCAAATGTCAAACTTAGTGCACTTCTTAAAAACTAGAACCTTCCTGTCCTTGCCATTATGGACATGATGTTAATTGTTAACTGATGTTAATTATATGTTAATTCCTGAATGAACTTCATGCTAAAAATATGAATATATGCACTGAAAAAAATTATACTCTTGACCAAATATAGTCTAATTTATTACATATATATATATATATATATATATATATATATATATATATATATATATATATATATATATGTATGTATATATACACTATATTGCCAAAAGTATTGGGACACCCCCTTCTAATGAACAGGTTTGACTACTTTAGTAATTTCCATGAGTACAAATCTTAATGTTTAAGCATATAATGATATTCTAGGGAATTGTGTGCTAAAGCAACAGTTTGAACAGGACCCTTTTCTATTCTAACATGACAATGTCTCTGTGTATAAGGCAAGGTTAAAAAAGAAATGATTGATTCAGTCAGTGTGAAAGAACTTGACTGGTCTGCAGAAAGCCAAGTCCTAATCCAAGCTGAACACCTCTGGTGTGACTTTAAATGCAGACCTTGAGTCAAAATCTCATTACCAAACACCAATGACTTGTACATACACTATATGGACAAACGTATTGGGACACCCCCTTCTTTAGAACAGAAAAAGGCACTTCCAAAACTGTGGCAACAAAGATGGAAACATAATGCATGTATTTAAAAATTGTATTTCCATCTCTGTTGCAACAGTTTTGTTAATGTCTAAAATGACTGTACCCATATGTACAAGTCATTGGTGTTTGGTGATGAGTTTTTGGCTCAACGTCTGCATTTAAAGTCACACCAGAGGTGTTCAGCTGGGATTAGGACTTGGCTTTTTGCAGACCAGTCAAGTTCTTCCACACTGACTGAATAAATCATTTCACTATAAACAAAAGTTAAATTAGCTATAATATGAGGAATTTGCTTAAAATACAACTTTTTTAGTCAATGTTTAATTTAGTTTACTTACTAATAAAGTTGGGAATATTCTCTTCAAAAGACCTTTTTTTATTGTGATGTATTTTTAAAATATGCATAATCTTTTCTGCTATGGACTATAAAAACACTAGAAAAATAAATGAAACCCACAATAATTTCTGCAGTTAGTAAAGCTAGCTAGTCTGTGTTCTGTGCATCAACATTCTGGTGTCAAGAGAAAAGTGTTATTGCTTTTAGATGAACTGAACAAAACAGGTTTAAACCAGAAACCATGATTTGATTAGATGAATATAAAAATGCACTTTAAATAAATGATACAGCCATTTCACTTTTTTCAGCGTGCTCATCCAGAAGCCTGATTTTCAGATATTTTATTTTCAGCAAACCCAATGAAGAAAGCACATATGCAAGCATGCAAACACGTTTTAGTCAACAAGACATCACAATATGTGATCACGCAATATTGATAGGTTCAGTTTCCATTGTTTAGAGAAAGAATGAAACCTACACTACTGAAGCACAAACTTTTCATAAAACTAATATCGTGAAAATGAGTTGTATACACAGCAGACGAGACCCTCTAGAGGCATGAGGCCTTGTGTGATGGCTCCGCTCACAGAGCCCTGGAGACAAACATGAGCTCACCTGCTTTATGCATACAAATGATGACAAATAAACAAAGCAGCATGTAACAATCCCAAACTTGTATTGTTGCATGTAACAGCATGTAACAGCTCCTAAACTTCTTCAAGAAGAAACTACCTCTGTTCTAAAAACTTTTTAAGTCAATCCAAACATCTTAGCTGGTTTTAGATATGCTTGATAAGAGTTGAAAATGAATAACTAGCTTAACCACCCTCAACCTAGGTTAAGTTTGACATGGAATACTAGCATACTTATTAATGCACAATTTATACCAAACTTTTCGAAGGCATACTGATTAAAATATTTATTGTTTTTTTAATTTTTAAAAAAATAGCACATGAAACTGTATGCATTATGCTATAATATATAGTTCAAAGAGTAATAAGCTACATTGCTGTCTCATAACCTCACTGCATTGTATGCTTAATTCAGCTTATGTAGTGCAGTCAACATCATCTAGTCTAATTTTGTGTAAAAATGTCTAACTCTTGGCAGTCCAATCAAATAATGAATAAGCAGTTAAAGGAATGGTTCACCCAAAAATGAAAATTTACTCACCATCAGGCCATGATGGATTTGTTTCTTACAAACATACAGCTTTTTGCTTCACAAGATTTTAATTGAGGGACTGGAGTTGTGTTAATGTGGATTATTGTGTTGTTTTTCTCAGCTGTTTGGAATCTAATTCTGACGGCACCCATTCACTGCAGAGGATCCACTGGTGAGCAATTGATGTAATGCTAAATTTCTCCAAATCTGTTCCGATGAAGAAACAAGCTCAATTACATTTTTGTTGGCCTGAGGGTGAGTAAATTTTCAGGAAATTTTCTTTTTTGGGTGAACTATTCTTTTAAGAAGGAAAGTTATTGTGGGTAACATCATTTCTGGTTCATGTGTCACACTGGAAATGGTCAAGTCAATGGTCAGGTCAAGTCTGACATTTGCAGTGTGTTTTGGGACACAAAATGCCACACAAATGTAGGCTGAAATACACTACACGACTTTTGCACATTATTTATTTTTTAATTTTTTCCCCCTGATTTACAGTAAAAGCTGTCATTAGACACAAACTCCATTAAACAGTTTTAAAAGCTGAGCTGGCAAAAATTACATGAATCTAGGACCTTTATACACTGTGTGCCATTGTCAAGACTGTAAGTCTATCCCTCAAAGCCTCATTTTCATCCATGTTAAAATCAATAAGGTGTCTAAAATGATTAAGGTCTACTACGATGATAATAATTGAGTGTTAGTCACAGTGTCTGGTTGCTGTGCTCTGGACTGGCCACTTGATGGCACTTTCTCCATTCACTGTTTCATGTCATGAACTCTATTTCCCATGGTCCTTTGTCCTGTCTTTCTGTTCTGATGATCAACAGCTGTAGGTCATTAACTCATCACTATTTATATCAATTTAAGATTTAAGATTTCCTAACTAGAGATAAGATACTATTTTGTAAGATAGAATAAGAATCCTAAGTCAAGTTAAGATTTGCTTCTGTAATACGAATTTGTGAAAAACCCTAATTTAAAGTATCATATCTTAAGTTAAGACCTAAGATAAGAAACTTTCTGTAATACGCCCCCAGGACTTTTGGGGCTTCGTCAAGTAAGTTCATTGGCGAAGTCAGTGGGGTTCACCAAGCCAATCAGAAACTCTCCGCAAGGATTTCCCCACCAGCCCTGGCCTTCCAACTCCTATGGAGAAACGGAGGCTGAGAAGGAGAAGGGCAGCAAAGACTCCTCCGGGGGTCCTGGAGGACCTGACATCGGTGATCCCAAGTCTGACGGTCCTGGAGGACCCGACCTCGGTGATCCCAAATCCGGGGGCCCTGGAGGACCCAACTTCGGTGGTCCTGAGTCTGGTGGTCCTGGAGGACCTGACTTCGGTGGTCCTGACTTCAGTGGTCTTGGAGGACCCGGCTCTGGTGGTCTCAAGTCCGGTGGTCCTGGAGGACCCGACTCTGGTGGTTCCAAGTCTGGTAGTCCTGGAGGACCCGACTCTGATGGTCTCAAATCTGGTGGTCCTGGAGGACCCGACTTCGGTGGTCCCAAGTCCGGTGGTCCTGGAGGACCCGGCTCTGGTGGTCTCAAGTCCGGTGGTCCTGGAGGACCTGACTCTGGTGGTCTCAAGTCCAGTGGTCCTGGAGGACCCGACTCTGGTGGTTCCAAGTCTGGTGGTCCTGGAGGACCCGACTCCAGTGGTCCCAAGTCCGGTGGTCCTGGAGGACCTGACTCTGGTGGTCTCAAGTCTGGTGGTCCTGGAGGACCCGGCTCTGGTGGTCTCAAGTCCGGTGGTCCTGGAGGACCTGACTGTAGTGGTCCCAAGTCCGGTGGTCCTGAAGGACCCAACTCTGGTGGTTTCAAGTTTTGTGGTCCTGGAGGATCTGACTTAGGTAGTCTCTAGTACAGTGGTCCTGGAGGACCCAATGTGGGTGGTCCCAGAAATTGCCACAGAAACCGCTCTAGTCGTGGAGTGGTAAGAATCCACCTCAGAGCCCGCTCCAGTCCAGGAGCAGTCAGAATCCACTATAGAGTCTGCTCCAGTCGAGGAGTTCTTCGAGTCCACTTCAGAGTCCGTTCCAGTCAGTGAGTCCTCTCCAGAATCCTCTTCAGTCCGTGAGTCTTCAGAGTTCACTTCAGAGTTCACACCAGTTCAGGAGTTCTCAGAATCTACTCCAGAGTTTACTCCAGTTCGTGAATCCTCAGAGTCCACCTCAGAGCCCACTCCGGTTCAGGAGCAATCAGAGTCCACTCCAGAGCCCACTCCAGTCGAGGAGTTCTCAGAATCCACTCCAGAGCCCGCTCTGATCCAGGAGAGTTTAGAGTCCCCTCCAGAACCCGCTCCAGTCCAGGCGCACTCAGAGTCCGCTCATGAACTCGCTCCAGTCCGGGAGCCTTCAGAGTCCACTCAAGAGCCAGCTCCAGTCCGGGAGTTCTCAGAGTCCACTTTAGAGCCTCCTGTTGGCCTGGAGGCCACCTTGACGCCACCCAAGCCCCTAACCCTGTTGGTCTCAACCAAGCTTCTCGCCCTGACGGCCCCGCCCTGGCCTCCTGCCCTGCTGGCCTCGCTCTGGCCTCTTGCTCTGCCTCTGTTTCTGGGCCTTCTTCCATTACATGGACTTGGCCCACCATCCCTCCCCCTGGTCCGCCTCCTTTTTACCTCCTTCCTGAACTTTTGTATTTTCTAGTGGAGTGTCTGGAATCCGCTCCTTGGAGGAGGGGTAATGTCACAGTGTCTGGTTGCTGTGCTCTGGACTGGCCACTTGATGTCACTTTCCCCGTTCACTGTTTCATGTCATGAACTCTATTTCCCATGGTCCTTTGTCCTGTCTTTCTGTTCTGATGGTCAACAGCTGTAGGTCATTAACTCATCACTATTTATATCATGCTCACTTAGTCTTTTGTTGCTGCAGTATTGTACCCGTTACGTTGTGTTTTCTGTTACCCTGTGTTTGGATTACCTTTTGCCTGTTGTTTTGTTTTTGTATTCTTATTTTTTGATCACAATTAAACACTGCACTTGGATCTATTTCATATCGTCTACAAAGATAAGCTGCAAGTCAAGTGAAGATTATAAATCACCACACAGCTAAGCGAATGCCCTCTTCACAGTCTACATAACCATAGACTGGACTAAATGGTCAGTTACAGAAATTAAAGTCTTTATTTCATGTATGTTTTCTTTTTGCAGAAGGACAATAAATGTCAGAAAATTATGTCTGATTGTTACATTGTTGCAATGCCAAAAAATCTCGGGCTGTCTCCTCTAGGGGCTACAAACATGTGTTTTACTATTAGCAAGGGAGTGTAAACGTCTGTGATAAAAGTCCGGGATCAGCTGCCAGTGGTGTTTTTATACTGTTCTCTTTTCTCGCTCACTTTCTCAGCTGTTTCCCCAGCCGCTAAGGACCTCTGAGCAGCAACAGCTGCTATGAACAAAACAACTCCCACAGCATTATATCAAGGAATTGACTCAATCAAATATAATGCCAAAACAATCTCTAACCTTCAAAGAAATATAATACATAATTCATATATTCATCTCGTTCCAAAACTGTATGCAAAACTTTTTTTTTTATTATTTTTTTTTTTTTCAAACATTTGAATTTTTTTTATGTTCAGACTCCAATGTTTGGACTCCAGTGTTCTTCAAAATAGCTTTGTTTGTTTTTCCACAGAAGAAAGAAAGCCATACAGATTCAGAAAATGACTAAATGATGACAAAATTTACATGTTTGAAATATCCCTTTAAGTCTAAAACCCAAAGTATCAAGGGAATTACAGATTACCCAGTCACCAGAATAGCTGAGACTGATTCATACCAAAGAGCCTTCAACAATTGAGCCCAAAGCCCCCAAATTTCCTCCACACATACAGCCATTCCTGAGCGCTAGGCTCTTCATGTACAGGGTGGATAAGGGCCAGACGGGGCCCGTCATAGTGCAAGGGCTGCCTCTGCTGCAGGACTCTTTTCACAGTTTGATTCAACTGACACCATAAACAGAAGAGATTAATGTCACAAGTTAAAAGATTTAGCCTTTCAGAGAAAACACACACATTTAACTGGGAATGATATCATAAAAAATGAAAGAAATATAACTGGAGCAAATAATTTATTTATTCCACACATTTTACAGTGGACTGGAAGTTGTTTTTTGAAAAAAATAGTTTTGAATGTAATATAAACATAAGTTTATATGGAAAATATTTTGGCCATTTTTAAACCAAATTTAAACTTCAGTAGTGAATAATTCCGCACTTTTAAGAAGTAAAAAAAACTGTGCTAAGATTATAAAAAAATGTTTCTGTAGGGCTAAATTAGCACTTTTAAATAATTTCTTCAGGATGAGGTAATATCTTTTCTAAGAAGACTGGAAAAATGGTACTTTGCCTTCACATGTAACTATTAAATTATAAAACACAGTCATTTCAAACATTATAATTTGAATTATCAATTTTAAACAGCTAAACACTACCTTGGGAAGTAAAAACATAAAAATATATTACTGATTCCAAAAATTTTAATGATAATATCTGTAGTGTGGGTGATAATGTTGGAGCCCGGTCTCATGAAAATGTGCATCAATAGTACGATTTTCGGTTTCTATTTGGCGTGCTATTTGTACGCAGAAATTTACTTTGGCATTCATATAATATGCAGTTTTCATGTACATATGATATGAAATGTCTTGGCATGCATATGATACACTGTTTTGGCATACACATAAAACGCACCTACCCCACACACCTAATCCTAACCAATGCGTATCATATGCACACCAAAGTCAATTTCTGCGTATAAATAGTACGCCAAATAGAAATAGAAACTTGTGGTATTTATACGCACTTTCATGAGATTGGGTTGTAATGTGGCTCTCTATCAATGTATTGGTCAGTATTTACAACACCAGTAGCAGACAATTTTATGTGTAGATCTGGCACATGTCTAGCAGTTGTTTTCTCTTGACTAGCTTGCATTGCACCTCTCTTGGAGTGACGCATGGCTTCATCTGCTCTGAACCATCTTCAGCCTGTAACTTCTGTGAGGATGTTTGTGACTGACTCTCCTCTTTGGCAAGGGCCTTTCTGCCAATTCTAGCAGAAGAAATGGAGCGCTTAAAACTAAAAGCTGATTCCTAGCAATAAACCTACATTCACACAATCTAGCATAAAATATTCTGAAGATAAAAGAACCCAGGCATCTCTACAATCAAACTAAACCACAGTGAGTTTATTCATCAGCATGCTCACAAACCTTGACACCTTGGAAACTGCTAGTTTAAAAGCCTGAATCTTTGCTGTCAGCTGGGTTTTGACTGACTGTGCAGTGGCACAGGACATAATATCTGTCAAGGAGCATCCTGGGAGCAGACTCGACAGCAAAGTCACCACCTAAAATGAAATTTAGGAATGATAAACTACATTTAAAGATGGCCTTTTTCCATCTAAAACAACTAAATAAAGTTTTATACTCTTACTATTCTTAAAGTCATTATTTTCATGTCCAATTTGAAAATTTGAGATAAAAACAAACATACTTCACACAAAATATTTGTGATTTTATTTAAAAGGAGACATTTTCTATTTCTAAGCCTATTTCTCTCCTATTATTTATAAATATTCTCCAGATAATATTTAATCTTTTTTGACTACATTTAGAAGCCAAAATAATTAATTTTGGAAACAACTTTTTGTGATATAATATTTTTCTCACACTGTATTAATTTATAGCCATTTTTCCTCACACTGTGATTATCATATTTGGGGGTTTTGGCATCATCAAAAAGTTTTAAACTCCTTAATTTTAGACATTTTATCCATATTTGATTAGGAACATTTACCATAGCTTGGGAATGTGACAAAGAGAGACTTGCCTGATCATTGGTGGGCTCCAAGATAAGGACTCTGATGGCATCCATTTTGGCCACTTTGCTATAAGCTTTGGCTTGATTCTCATAGTAATGAACTTCACCAGGATTGTACCTTATAGCAACAGAAAACTTGTCTGCTGCTTCCAGGTAGTTCCTGGAACAAAACACATTTTTAAAATAATATCAAGAGGCACAAGGTAAAGAAATATGTTTAGAATTTCACACTTAACCACATAGTTTACACCTACTTGTCTTCATAGTTATGCAGACCCAGTGTATTGTGAATTACAGCAAGTCGTAGCCAGATATCCGTGTTGTCAGGGTCCATCTCCTCTGCTTGCTGATAACCAGCCAGCGCAAAAGTCCACTCACACTGCTTAAAAAAACAATCTGGGGGAAAAAAGACAGATTTTCTCTGTATAATACAAATTCTGCTCCATTATTTTGAGTGATGTGAAACAACCAAGCCATTTAAGAATTTCTAATTCAATAAACTCTGATTATTTTTCAGAGAAATATCACCATCTTTACGCCACGTTCAGCCCAACACCCTTTAATCTCTTTATTTCTCAGTCCACACCTCCTCTGTTGATGAACAGCTCACTAGCGTCTCTCTGTTTCTCTATGGCCTTGTTCAGCAGCATGATGGCTTCACCGTACAGAATCCGGGAGAAGCACTGAATGGCAAAATCATTGTATGTAAGAACGAGTTGGGTCTGAGCATCTTCCTCTAAATTCTCTGAACTGTCCTGCATGCCTCCTTGAGGAGGATCTTCTCCAACCCCACAGAACTCAACAGCAAGAATCAAGTCCTCAACGGCAGCAGTGAAGTCTTTCAGGCGCCGATACAGAATCCCCCTATGAGCAGGCAGAAAATAAGTGTATTTTTGTAGAGATAATTCACACAAAAATTAAAACTGTCATCATTTGCTTACCCTCAGGTTGCTCCAAATCTATATGAATTTCTTTCACCTGTTGAACACAAAAGAAGACATTCTGAATACTGATGAATGCTAATAACCAAATCGTTGACATAGCCATTGATTTTCACAGTATGGAAAAATAATATGGAAGGTTGCCAACATTCTTCAAAATATCTTCTATTGTGTTCAGCAGATTAAACTCATACAGGTTTGGAACAAGTGGTGGGTGAGTAAATGATGACAGAATTTGCATTTTTGGGTGAACTATCCATTAATACCATTTATATATGTTGTCTACTTCACTATATGTAGTTCATTTTTTATTTGATTGATTGATTGATTTTAATTTACTTCTTATTAAAGCAATTACAACACATATACTGTGGAATCAAGATAGTCCTATTGTTTATCACCGCTGGAAAGTAGTATTGCTGGTCTGATTTCCATCCAAAAAGTATATTTTAATTGAATTTTCTTGTGTCCCTTTTATCTATTTATTAATTATTATAAATGTAATCCACTTTTTGTAATAGCCTGCAATGCACTTTGTACTATAATGTTTGAAACAAAGTTAATATTATGAATTTACATTCCGATCTAGGCTGGTTTATGCTGATTTAGTGCTGGGCCTTTTTTTTTTTTTTTTTTGAACATGGTACCATAATAATACCATATTTTGTTTTGTGTACATGTATCATGCTAGTACCATCATGCAGGCAAATTTTGAAGAAGTTTATTTTATGTACAGTATATAGCTATAAATATACAGTAAAAAAAATAATAATTTGTGTCACTCATTTTTCACATTTCATGGAAAACAGTAATAACCCTAACCCTGGAAAATAATAATATAAATAATAAGTGTGTCTAAATTTTTGACTGGTAATAGAAAAGCAAAGCAAAAAAAAAATAATAATAATTGTAACAGAAAATTCATATAAAACCTAAATTTAGTGTGTGTATCATAATACTAATTTAAATGGAATAATATCACTGTCACAAAAGGCCAATTCTTTAGCAGGCAATAAATACGCAGCTCTTCTGCCCCTTGCCTAAAGAGGTACTGTGCTTTATTGGGGTTATATTCCAGAGCGGTGTTTATTTTCCCCAGTCAGGGCTCTAGACTCATTCTGCCCACTGGTCTTTCTCAGTTGGTCGCACGAGCACATAATTTGGTCGCAATATTTATTGATTGATTGATTGATTGATTGATTGCTACAACATTTGATTAATCACTGCATGCTGATGAACTTTTATCATAGTTCATAGTTGTCCAACATTCAACCCGTTCTTTTTCATCAGTATTTGTGATTTAGATTTTGTGAACAGGAATTCCTCTTTCCGTGCGCTTTCACTTTCACTTTCAAACTCGCGATCTTGGTGTCACGTTTTACAAGAAAAGATAATTGTCTGTTTTGCTTATATATCTGTACACTTTTCACTTTTTAGGACTAAAACAAAAGGTGGATTCATTGTTATTCTTAATTAAAAAGCACAACAACAATAAAACAGTAGGCTACAATGACAAACTATAGCTTACGTAACCTTTATTAACATAAACGAATAAGAGGAGGCATGGCATAGGATACATCACATGCTGTATTATATACCGACTAATAAATCACAATGTTTAGCAAACACTGAGGAATCAAATAAATAATATTAATGAAAAATAAGGAAAGCCTCCATAACTCTGGTTTAAGAAGCGGTCTTTTATTTTAGTTTGAAAACCAAATCCTCCGTTGTGCTCGGTCCGCGGCGCACCTTCGCACTCGTACTGACGCAGCGAGTATAAACCAGGCTCTACACCTGAAGCGCTCGCGCTGAAAGCGCCTCTCTTCACCTGATCAGTGAAATCTGACTCCTGCTACAATGTGCCACAGCTCTGCAGCCTCTGAAGGCTGTGAATGATGGTCTGACCTGATTGAGCCACTGTTGCCAACTAATTTTCAGGGAAAGTTGCTAAAGGAAGGTCGATTTGTTGCTAAAAGTTGCTAAATGAAGTTGTGATGCAAAATTGTCATAACCTCAAATCTCAGTCAAAAATGTTCATTTAGATTTGTTCGTAAAATAATATAAATGCTAATATAATATTAAAATATAACTATTTTAAATACAACATTTAATTGTTCAATAATTCAATGAATTAATAAACACATTTTTGAACGATTACAATTTAAGTTTTAAATTTTTATTAGCTAGTAAACTAGTAAAACTACACATTCTGAACAATTATAGTTTTAAGCAGTGTATTAGTAGTTAGTATGCTACACTCTAAGAAAAGTCTGTAAAAATAGGGCACAGTCTACTATGTTAATATGAAGGAATTTTCCTTATTGATTTTTCACAGGTTTTGTACCTGCATTTTAAATTACGTATTGTATTTTGTGTTTTCGGGTTACAGGGTTAGAACGGATAATGGATAACGGATAATATCCTGGAAAATTACTATATAATACCTTTTCCATTTTTCTAGATATTTTTCTTACACTGTGCTAACTGATTAACAATCGCAGGTACAAGATACTAACAAGGTGTAGCCTATCATAAATGAACAATGATTCCATTCTTCAGTTATTATTATGATTATTAAATTTAACAATTGCAAATAGCAGCTAACTTAATTCACATGTTGTGTGTACTGCTAGGTATCTTTAATTTAGATGGAAAATGCATGCCTTTTTATTGTTTGAGTCATTTATCAAAAGTTGCTAAAAGTTGCCAAATAAATATAAAAAAATAGCTAAACTTGTTGCTAGGTGCTTTTGGAAGAAAAAGTTGCTAGGGTAGTCTGAAAAGTTATTAAATTTAGCAACAAAATTGCTAAATTGGCAACACTGGATTGAGCTGGTGGTGAAGGCGAGCTCTCAGAGTGAAGAGGTCTGCTGACTGCCATCCGTCTCCAGACAATTACTGACCAACCGAAGACAGTCAGAGTAAAGCCCAGAGCGGTCAGACAAGCCAAGCTATGAATAAATTAGGGGTGTCCCCGACTAAGGATGTTTTATGTTTTGATTAAAGATACACTGAAAAAAAAAAAAAAAACATTGAATTTACTAAATTCTTTTAAGGTAAGTGGTTGCAATCAATTTATTTTAGCTACATTTAAATAAACAAATTTAGTTGAAAGTTAGTCAACAAAATTTGTTTATTTAAATGTAGCTAAAATAAATTGATTGCAACCACTTACCTTAAAAAAATTTAGTAAATTCAGTGAGTCTTTTTTTTTCAGTGTAGTTAACATTAAATGTCAGCGAAACCCTAAGAATTCACAACATTTTTTACAACAGTGCTCTCATTACAACGTTATATATATGACGGTTAGTTATTAATGTACTGCATTATTTATACAACATAACGTCAATATTACAACTTATAGGCTATCTGCACAAAATGTCCCGAACGCACATGTCATGAAGGTGTCTGCGCGGCTCTGAATGAACTCCTTTTGTGGACGCGTTCTTCAGAAACACGGCAACTAAATTCTAAAAATTCACAGCGTTTTATTATAATAGTGTTCTCGTTATAATGTTATGTATATGACAGTCCCAGTCATAGTTATTAATATTCTGCATTGTTGTTTGTCCTGCTCGCGCTGCGCGCTGAAGAGATAATCACCGTAGTAGGCTACTACAAAGCGCTTTACTGCAGCGCAACTCAAATGCATCTTATACCAGATAAATAATATATACAGGATATATATAAACCGGCTGAAATATTTTGAAATCACTTATACCCTACCTGATCTAAAAAATCCAGTCTTTCACTCTGTCTTGTTAAAGATGTAAATCCTTGCCGCCAAGATGTTGGATTAAGTGAAACTTAAATTTATAGGGGTGGTTGGATTTATTCACACACCTTAACAATATTTATTAAAAGCTTCTTTCTTTTCAGATTCTTATTTACAACATTATCATAATAGGTTGTATATTAACTTATTGGGAGAAAACTGGTAGTTCTATGTTAAATTAGACATAGAGCACCCCCATGTAGCCAAAATGGTATGATCATAACACCCTGCGAATATTCGACTGTGAGATTGCGAGTCGAATCGGGCTCCTCCTATCGAAGCATCGAATCGTCGACTATTCGGGGTCACCCCTAGTATAAATATGCAACAATTATGGAAAATTATGATCTCATGGTATCCACAGTATAGCCAAAAACTTATTTTGGACACTATTTAACACTTACGTCACACTTAAAAATGATCAGCAACAAAACTATATGACTAACTGCACTTTTCTAGCCAATAACTTTTAACCCTTTGAGACTGTTTAGACTGTTTAACGCAGTTTTACTGCAACCTGACTTTTCAGCCTTTTTCAGCTTTTTAAATGACATGGAGACATGCACTTACTGTCTGCTGTCGCGCTTGATTCTGCTTTATTATAGGATGTTAGATTAATCCATATTGAGCATGAAATTAAATGTTAGAGGTGGACATTAGTAACAGGTTGGTTACTGATGTAAGATCAATTGTTTGGTGTCCAAATACCTTTATTGCTCATTTTGAACAATACGTCTATTGTTTTAAAATTTTGTTTTAAAAAAATGTATTCAATTCTTAAATTGTTTTTCATGAAAAGTATGTTTGAGTGATACTGAGCTACATTTTAAACTATATTTCTTAAAAAAAAAATGCTACTGTAATATTTTGTTGATAATACCAAAACATTCACATATTTTTATATTTAATATTATATTTCACATATTATTGATAATTATATAAATAATATGTTGCATTTTGTTAAATTCTGCACACACACAATGGAAATTTAATAAAGTAATGGCACTCAATAATGTGAACAACCGTAGGTGATGATAAGTTAGTTGAAGAGAGAGCTTGTATCGCCGTCTGGTGGTATTTTATGCTATCACATGCTAACGTAACGTTAGTTTAGCTGGTAGTTCACACATGTAGACTTCAAATCTCTTTGAAGGACACTGAAATATCTGCTAAAGTCTGCACTGACCTTCTCATGTGATATGGCCGGAAGGAGGTTTTGAGTGCTGCAGCTTTTGTGAAAGACTCCAGAGCCTCCAGAAACTTCCCTAAATTAAAACAACACTGGCCCTATAAGGTCAGTTAGAACATACACAGATAAGTGGTCATTAAGGATGAATAACAGCAGAGGACTATATGTGATTCATGCACATTTTATTGCAGGTAAAACTGTCTATTTCAAGTATAAATATTGATAAAATAGCCATTAGATAAAGATCAAAAGGGCAAATAAGAAAAAAATAGTCTTTATTCTAATGACCTCTTGACGGCAAACTTAATGATTTACAAATGTCTTGATAAATGGATACATTTCAAAACACAAACAGCAAAGGCGATACATAGACTGTAATATTTAAAGCTCATAATCTGATTTCTGTCATCTGTGAATAAATGAATTGTACCTGCAGGTAGTAGATGAAGGCAAGTTGTTGAGAGTAGGCCTCAGTTTGGGGATCCAGACTGCAGGCGTGTTTGTGACTGGAAGTCACACAGCTGAAGATATGCTTCTGCTCGCTGGACATAAAACTCAGTCTGCAGGTGGGGAGAATATAAAATCTGGTTAATATTTAGGGCCAAATAATTATGGAGTACATATAAACTCCAGATTACAGCCTGACCTCTACCTGATGTGGCTGGAGTAGAATGGCCTTTGAGAAACAGCACACAGCCTTGTCAAAGTGAGACTGTGACATGGCACCAGCACCTGCTTCATAACTAGACACATGTGCACATGTGTAAATATGCTTCTCAGTTAGACTCTGTAGTATTGTTTATAAACATCTGTTCACTTACTGTTTCTCAGCCTTTTCTTTTATTATGCGCTCCCCATTCATATCCGGTTTCTTTTTCTGGAAAATGAGAAATGCAGATTTTTGTATAAATAAATGAATATATTCGAATATTTATTATTCCCTAGTTCTGCTTGCTTGAATTACATGAGCAGGAATGATTCTTCCTTCTGAGAACACATGAACATTTTCAACTGCATGAATATGTACTAAACTATTTCATCTCATCTCTGTATGACTCATTCTCTCTCTCTCACACACACACACACACACACACACAGCAAGAAATGTTGCACACATGTAAAATACAAACCTAGGCACAGCCAACGGGTGGATTCATATTGACAACAGAGATGCATAAGTAAAAGTTTAAGTTTATAAAAGCACTTAAAGAAAATCTCCAGAGTCCTCACGTTTGTTTCCCACAACCAAATGTTAGATAAAATGTAAAAAAATAAAAAATAAAAAAATAAATAAAAAATAGGCAATACATATTATGTGTGCATTCTTGTATGCAAGCACAAAGGAATAATCACTGACTTTTATTTTGAAATCACAATGTCTTTGGTCAGCATGTATTACTGTCAGCTGACAATAAAGTGTTTTTCCTCGGGATGCTGAAAAACAAAGCTTTTGATACTTCGCTGGCTGAACTTGTGTATGTTTTGTCAGTTGCAATGCATGGCATAACAACACAGTTGGTCGGTGTTGTTTATCTATGAAGTGCTTGATTATTTGATTGTCGTCTGCGAGAGGAGACAGGATGGATGATTATGAGGAGACCAGACCTCTGCTGGTCAACGATGAGCAGACAGACGAGGACAGATCAGAGCAGGACTCCTATCTGGAGTAAGTGTCACCATGCGACTCAAAGAACATGGTGTATATCCACAAAAAACTATGGTACTATTACTGATTTTTTGTTAGTGGTGTGATCACATATTATTGGCACTGAAAATGTTATTCACTCCGTGATTTGTTTAAAGTCAACGAAGAATCATTACATTTTGTCAACAGAAAGAGTTTACAATGACTTTACATACAGTGTTCCTGTACTCATGGAAAACCACCTGTTTAACAAGAATTGTAACCTTATCTATAGCTGATTTGTCTGTAACTACTTTTGCTCGACAGTAAAGTTAAGAATGGGAAGCTGTACATTGCCACATTCGCAGCAGTTCTGGGACCCCTGAGTTTTGGGTTTGTCCTGGGTTACAGCTCTCCTGCCATACCTGAACTCAACCAAATCCAAGACACAAGACTGCAGCTCAGCACCGAGGAAGCTTCCTGGTTTGGGGTATGTGAATGCTTTGGATCCTGTTTTTTTTATTTATTTATTTTTTTTCAGGTAAATGCTTAGCATTTTCAGTTCCCCAGAACTTACAATGCCTTTAGTGTCTGAGTTGGAGGAGGTTTAAATACCAAAATCCAATTTAGTTGTCCGTGTATAAAAAGTTTAGCAAAGATGCTGATGTCAAAGTTACAACGTTATGATTTTCTGTCTTATAGTCCGTGGTGACCATTGGTGCAGCTCTTGGGGGTCTCCTTGGAGGATGGATTGTCGAGAGGATTGGACGAAAGTTGAGCCTTGTGTTTTGTGCATTACCCTTCATCTGTGGGTTTACCATCATTATCGCTGCTCAGAGCCACTGGATGTTATATGTGGGCAGAGTGCTCACTGGTGTAGCCAGTGGAGTGACTTCTCTTGTTGTACCTGTAAGTATTACCAGTGTAAAAATCCCATTCATTTTCTCTATGGGGGGAAGTGATTTTTAACAATAAGTTCTAAACCTTTAAAGACAGACCTGTGAGCAGAGGTTGAATTTGCTTTGAAAGTTGAAACCATCATTCTGGATTATTTTAATTATTTTTTTTTTAAATTATCATGTTTAACAGCAAAATACCTGGTAAAAACATGATTCTGCAAAGAAGTCTCCAACAATCAGAATCATGGGCTTTTTAGCATCCGCCTACTTGCATGAAGCACAGCAACACATATACAGTGTATATATACTGTATATGTGTGTGTATGTGTATGTGTGTGTATGTATATTCTGCAATAAGCCTAAAATATATTGTTACTATATATAATCGACACCTTTAAATGAATAGTTTTATATTTCTCCATCATTTGAGTTATGTCATTCGCAGTGCTTCATGATACTGCAGTCTTGTACCTTTTTGTCCGATTTTCAAAAAAAAAATTTTTGCTTCAAATCAAATTTTGTCATTGTTATTCACTTCAAAGCTGGTTAGTTTGGTTTTTTATATTGATATTTCTTCTACAAAGTTTTTAAAACTCCTATGGGTGAAAAAATGGGGAAAATGCTCTCAGAAATTATTGTTGTTGTTATTGTATTAAGAACTGCAGACCACGGTTAACAACTGAAATTATGTGAACCAGCTTTTTAACCATATTTTGGAAATTTAATTCAATAGAACGTTATCCATTTGACTTTTCTCTCCATTTCTGCAGCTTTACATCTCTGAAACGGCTCATGAGCGTGTTAGGGGAACTATGGGCTCGTGCGTGCAACTTATGGTTGTGATAGGCATTATGGGAGCCTATATAACAGGTATTAGCCCTCATTTTAAACTTGTAACTGAAGTATTACATAGAAGTTATGACACTTGAGTGCCTTTGAGAGTAGTAGAGCTGTTCTGCTCTCAGTTAGCTGTACAAGATGATTGTTAATGTTTAATCAGAGGACACATTTCAACCTTCTTTAATTTCAGTGCGATCTTACACATATACTATCTCTTTTCCAGTGCATCCCTGCACTCCAGTAATTTATTTGATCTTTGAAATCAGCTCAGATTTGTGTAAATGCCTTCCTAATTTGTGCCGGCAAGAATCCTTGTGAAAGACTTTAAGTATTGCATTAATGGATAGGTCAAGTTAGCTCAGGAATGTCCGTCTTAAAGATACACAGAGCCTGCATTGTACATGGCTCTATCTGAGCTGTGTTTACATGAAGAGTATGAAAACCTGACCCATTCTGTGTGATCAGTAATAGTATACTGTGTACCTGAAAAGTACCTCCAGTAATTTATAGTAGGATTTATACAATGCCATAAGGGTGAGTAAATGATGACAGAATTCATTTTGCGTCAAACTATCACTTTAAATAATGCAATTTTTTTTTTCAAGGTTTGTTCCTGGACTGGCGATGGTTAGCGATTACATCCTCTATCCCTCCCACTCTAATGCTGGTGTTTATGTGCTTCATGCCGGAGACGCCACGATTCCTGCTCTCCCAAGGGAAAAGGAGAGAGGCAGAAGAGGCCCTGCGCTTCCTCAGGGGTCCTGATGCCCCGGCAGAGTGGGAGTGTGCTAGAATAGAAGATGCCTACAAAAATGAAGTTAGACATCACAAATTTCTCATTTCACATCTCAAAGTTCAAAGGTCTCAATTTTAATATTACATGTTGAGCTGAAGTTCAAGGTTAAAGTCAATGTGAAATTTCTAATATAACATTTTTGAGTGAACTGGATATTCAGTGATGAAACAGTGACAAAAATGAAAATTCTGTCATCGTTTACTTATCCTTATGTCGTTCCAAAAAATCCATGACTTTTCATTCTTTTTTGAAACACAAATGAATATATTTTTAATGATGATTTATTTCCCTCCAATGAAAGTCTATTCCACAAAAACTGCTTCAAAATCCACATGAATTGAGCGGTATAATCCAAGAGACATGATCACTTTATATGACAAATACATTTAATTTAGGCTTTTATTTAAACATTGAACAATGCACATACATAGAGCTCTTCGAATATGGTAAACGGAAGCTCAGCCATTCTTGCTTGACAAACGAACTTTATTCGTTCTTGTGGACAATGTTTATATTGAAAAAAAAATTATTCCTAATATAAAATGATCATGTCTCTTCAGAAGACTTGGATTAAATCGCTTCAAAAAATGACTTGATTTGTGTTTCATGGAGGAGCAAAAGTCTTGGCTTGAATGATGACAGAATATAGATTTTTGGGTGAACTCTCAAATTTTATCCAACAGGAACTGAATTGAATGATTAAATGTGGGTGTTACCAACCAGAGTTGAAGTTTAATTTTGTTGTCTTTAAGTTTTCCTCACTTTTCTGAAGCTTTTTTTAATTTAATAAATAAATGAAATTCTGTGTACAACTGTATACAAGTCACTAAGGTTGATATTTGATTGATTACAGGAGCAAATCTTCAGTCTGGCGGATCTAAAGGACCCTGGTGTCTTTAAGCCTTTAGGCATAGGCATTATTATGATGATTCTCCAGCAATTAACCGGCATTAATGCCATCATGTTTTACGCAGAGACAATTTTCGAGCAGGCCCATTTCAAAGTGAGTTTTGTTGATGAAGTTCATTTATTCATTCAGCTTTATTTAAATGCTAAATGCACATTGTAATGTTCTTTATTTTCTGCCACAGAGCAGCGATGTGGCCACTGTCATTGTTGCAGCCACACAGGTGGTTTTCACTGCACTTGCTGCTGCTATCATGGACAAGGCTGGGCGGAAAGTTCTCCTCATCTTGTCTGGTAGAAACATCATTAATAAATTAATATATTTGCACTGTAACACTTAAAGCCTTTATGTATAATGCATTATAAAAGTAGTTTTAATGCATTAATTATGCCTTGTAATGCACCTTATAATGCATTGTACAATCTAATGAATAATTGTAACCACAGGTAATACATTTTGACACTTATAAATTCATTGTTATACTATGTATTTTGCTTATAATTATTTACGACAAGATATAATGTATTACAATGCACATTATGAATAATTCTAACACATTATTATACCCCTTAATAACCCTTTACAATGCATTATGCATAAAGGCTTTAAGTGTTACCATTTGCACTACTGTTTTTGGGAAGAAAAAAAAAAAATAGACTAAAAATGGATTTTCCTTAATTTTGTGTCCCCCCACAAGGTGTCACCATGTGTGTTAGTGAAGCAGTGTTTGGAGTATATTTCAACTTGACTGTGAAGCATAATAACTCCTCACTGACGAGTGTACTAACAGACGCCCAGGGTTCTCTGGCAGAGCAGCCTCCTACAGACCTGGCCTGGCTGGCTGTGGGAAGCATGGGCCTTTTCATTGCAGGTTAGGCAAATGTATTTCACTGAAACTTACAACCCGAATTCCGGAAATGTTGGGACATTTTTTTTTATTTTAAATAAAATGAAAACTAAAATTTCAGATCACATGAGCCAATATTTTATTCACAATAGAACATAGATAACATTACAAATGTTTAAACTGAGAAATTTTACAATTTTATGCACAAAATGAGCTCATTTCAAAGTTGATGCCTGCTACAGGTCTCTAAATAGTTGGGACGGGGGCATGTTTACCATGGTGTAGCATCTCCTCTTCTTTTCAAAACAGTTTGAAGACGTCTGGGCATCGAGGTTATGAGTTTCTGGAGTTTGGATTTGGAATTTGGTCCCATTCTTGCCTGATATAGGTTTCCAGCTGCTGAAGAGTTCGTGGTCGTCTTTGACATATTTTTCGTTTAATGATGCACCAAATGTTCTCTATAGGTGAAAGTTCTGGACTGCAGGCAGGCCAATTCAGCACCCGGACTCTTCTACTACGAATCCATGCTGTTGTAATAGCTGCAGTATGTGGTTTTGCATTGTTCTGCTGAAATACACAAGGCCTTCCCTGAAATAGACGTCGTCTGGAGGGGAGCATATGTTGCTCTAAAACCTTTATATACCTTTCAGCATTCATAGTGCCTTCCAAAACATGCAAGCTGCCCATACCGTCTGCACTTATGCACCCCCATACCATCAGAGATGCTGCCTTTTAAACTGAGCACTGATAACACACTGGAAGGTCTCCCTCCTCTTTAGCCTGGAGGACACGGCGTCCGTGATTTCCAACAAGAATGTCAAATTTGGACTCGTCTGACCATAGAACACTTTTCCACTTTGAAACAGTCCATTTTAAATGAGCCTTGGCCCACAGGACACAACGGCGCTTCTGGACCATGTTCACATATGGCTTCCTTTTTGCATGATAGAGCTTTAGCTGCCATCTGCAGATGGCACGGCGGATTGTGTTTACCGACACTGGTTTCTGGAAGTATTCCTGGGCCCATTTAGTAATGTCAATGACAGAATCATGCCGATGAGTGAAGAAGTGTCGTCTGAAGGCCTGAAGACCAAGGGGCATCCAACGAATGTCTTCGGCCTTGTCCCTTACTCACAGAAATTTCTCCAGTTTCTCAGAATCTTTTGATGATGTTATGTACTGTAGATGATGAGATTTGCAAAGCCTTTGCAATTTGACGTTGAGGAATGTTGTTTTTAAAGTATTCCACAATCTTTTTACATTTATTTACATTTACATTTATGCATTTAGCAGACGCTTTTATCCAAAGCGACTTACATTGCGTTCAGGTTACAGTTTTTTTTTTTTTTGTTTTGTTTTTTACATTTTATCAGCTTTTTTTACGCACTCTTTCAGATTGGAGAGCCTCTGCCCATCTTTACTTCTGAGAGACTCTGCGTCTCTAAGACATCCGTTTTATAGCTAATCATGTTACAGACCTGATGTCAATTAACTTAATTAGTTGCTAGATGTTTTCCCAGCTGAATCTTTTCAACATTTTTTGCTTTTTCAGCCCTTTGTTGCCCCCGTCCCAACTTTTTTGAGACCTGTAGCAGGCATCAAATTTGAAATGAGCTCATTTAGTGGATAAAAGTGTAACATTTCTCTGTTTAAACATTTGTTATGTTCTCTATGTTCTATTGTGAATAAAATATTGGCTCATGTGATTTGAAAGTCTTTTAGTTTTCATTTTAATCAAAGCTAAAAAACGTCCCAACATTTCCGAAATTCTGGCTTTACCAAAGAACAAGGAGAATTTAGCAACTGTATTAAGATTTCCTGCTGTATGTGGTCAAATTACATTTATTTATATAGCACTTCATACAATACAGATTGTTTAAAAGCAGCTTTGCAGTAATTAACAGGGAAAATAAGGGTTAATGTAAAATTCATCAATTATGAAGCAACTTTAATTTCAGTAAAGCAGCTCTGCAGAAGACAATAGTGTCATTATTCAACTCAATTTAGTTCAGTGTTGCTTCTGTTCAGTTCAATAACTGTTAATGTTGCAAAGTTCATTAATTATGAAACGAGTTCAATTCTGCTATAAGCAGCTCTACAGAAGACAGTAGTATCGTTGTCCAACTCAATTTAGTTCAAAGAACTATAAAGATAAAATGTTCATCTTTTTCTAGCCTACAACCACATACCCTGTACATGGTAAGAGTTTAATCAACATGTAAGGTGGCTACCTGCAGTTCATTTTGTTTGTACGCATCATTTAGGAACAAGTTCATCTGAAACAGTTGAAATAATAGAGTTGTAATCAGAATTTATGTCCATCCAGATAACCAATTATTTTGCAGATGCAGATTGACTTAAAGATAAAGCAAAATATACAGTGATGTCTAGTTTTCACTATGTAGCTGTTGAGATTTTGTCCAGTTCATATTTTTCGTGAAATATCGAGTTCAGTCATGAAACTGTAGATGGCACAGGCTGATTGGCCACATCATTTAATGCATGGCATAAGCTGATTGGCCACTGCTGATTCTGAAGCCAATGTTCAATTTTTAAAGGGGACATCGGATGCATAATTCACTTTTACATGTTGTTTGAACTGAAATGTGTCTTGGCAGTGGGTGTACACAACCACCCTATAAGAATAAAAACCCACCCAGTGGTTTTTTTAAAAATCCCGATAAATCATAATCCCTTTCTCAAATCAAGCTGTTCACAGATTCTTGGCTGTGTGACGTCACACATACCCAGGCCACTCCCACGATTGTTGATTAACACTGGCATTTTAGCACAGACCAGCCCTGAGTGAGCTGTAAACAGTCCGCCATTGTTTCGATGCCGGAGCAGGTGTAGACAAGAAGGTCTCCTAAACGACTGAGGTGTTTTGTTGTTGGATGTAATAATGAACATAGCAGTTGTCATTTACTCCCGACATCAGAGCGGATTATTACGAATGCAGCTACAATTTACAGTCTCATGAGAACGGTTCGTTACCCCATAGAAGAGAGCATTTAAAGGGACATGAAAGGCACTGAAACGGCTTATTCATAGAGCAGCTGCAGCATATCTTACAAGTTCACAGCAGCGTGCCTGTGCATTTATTGGCAGTAGCAAGCCGATACTTGCTCTGCAGCAATAGCAGCAGCATATTTTGCAGATTTATTCCACCAAGACCAAATACATTATCATTGTCGTATCCAGTGTTGGGCAAGTTACTCTGAAAATGTAATTAAATTACTGATAACTGATTACTCCTTTTAAAAGTAATCAAGTTACTTTTCTGATTACTTTATTTCAAAAGTAATTAGTTACATTACTAGTTACATTATTTTTTCTGTACATCCATGAAATTTACATGAAAAAATAAGTTTTGTGTCACCTAGCCACAACCAGTGTTGGGCAGTAACTAGTTATTAGTAACTTAGTTACTGTAATAATATTACTTTTTGCAGTAACTAGTAGTGTAACTAATTACTAATAAGATTTCAGTAATAATATTACAGTTACCATCCATAAAACAGCTTAATTACTTAGTTACTTTTGATGCCTCAACCCCGCTGATTTAAAATCCCAACAATCAAATAATTCCTAGATTTATTTTCATAATTGACTCGCACATGCATGTGATGGCCCCAGTGCAGCAGGCAAGCTTGGAATATGGAAAAGCTTACATTCAGCAGACAGAAATATTGCATTATATTGATTTTGTCAAGAAAAAAGATGATCTGAACACTGTTGTGTAAGTTGTGGCTTTACTTTGCTCTGGCATTACATCCCACCCACATCCCTCTGATCAGCATGCGGTACATTATGTTACTATAATTAAAAATCTTTTTGGAAAATTAAACTGTTTCTTACAAACTTATGTGATTTGATAAAATACATAATGAAAATAATCGCTTATGGATAATGGATAAATTACAATTAGCTTCAAGCTACACATGACAATTAATGAGATTAATACAACACTTCTACTTGAATGTCACCATCAATCACTATTGAGTGTTTGTAATAACTTCTGACTGCGATCCAATTTTATGTGGAAGATACACAGTTACAACTTCTGTGGGGCGTGAAGAAAAAAGTAATTTAACTAGTAGTGTAACTAATTACTGTTGTCAGAAAGTAATAACTAAAGTAACAATATTACTTTTGAAAGGAGTAACTAGTAATGAGTAATATTTTACATTCTTTGAGTAACTAGCCCAACACTGGCCACAACATCCCAGCATAAACACTCCCGATAAATATTTATTAAAGCATCAACATTCGCAAACCACTTTTATTTTTAACTAAATGCAAGCATAGACTGCTGCGTACATGGCTTGGCATAGCAGAATGCCAGCAAAGGGCGCTCCCTTTATCTCAGTTTATCGTAGTCTCACAAAGCTCTGTTATAACACAAGAAATATATGCATAATGAATCTTTCATAATGTCTACAATTTGTGTGTTATAATGAGAGGATTCGTGAGCATGCAAATTTCAGCGCTGCACAGTAGCTCCAGTGTTTTGAACGGTGAGTGGCTTCTAACACTCTGACTGGCCGATGCATTCCAGAAATCAACATTGCTCAACGCTGCAAACACGTTTTATAAATAGAAACTCAGTCTATGTTTGCGACTGTTAATCGTTTTTATTTTATAGTTGTTCTTGTTGCTTTTGTGCAATAGACGAAAAACTATTTATTTGTTTTTAGATATTTTATGTTTAGATATGTCTGTTTTCCGGGAGGTCCAAGAATGATTTTATTCTCCCGCATCCCACACACACACTAGTCTCTACGCACTCGCCCATCAAGTCTTGTCCCACGCAGCACTATGTTGCATCGGGTCCAGCGGCAGTGCAGGTCTCTAATCCACTGGTACAGGACTCGACAGTAGAAGTTGATGCATTGTTCTCCACGCACGGTTCTTTCTCAAGAAATTTTACTGTGGCATACTGCCCTTTCAGTTGTTTTAAATTGGAGTTTTTCGCGGTTGAAAAGGTTTTCTTCCCCCACATAGGCTGGGTGTGTTCACACTTGTAGTTCGGTATGTTTGGTTCATTTGGTCCGGACCAAAAAAGAAAATTATACATTTAGTCCTGGTTCGCTTAACGTTCACACCGGCATTTTTGACAGCGAACCTAAAGGCATAGTCATACGTTCACAACCTGATTGGTCAGGTTGAATGACGTAGGCTGTATGTCGTTACGGAACTTACCAAACACCCCAAACAATAGTGTTCGACTTAAAGGGGTCCTATTATGCTCTTTTACAAAGTCTTGATTTTGTTTTGGGGGTGTACTAGAACATGCTCTCATGCTTGGTGGTTTGAAAATCGCATTATTTTTCACATAATTTACATTATTACAATACCTTTCTCCCCAGCCTGGTACAAACAGCTAGATTAGTTCCGGGTTTGATGAAGGCCCGCCTTCCGAAAAAACGAAATGTGTTGTGATTGGTTAGCTGTCCCAGTGCATTGTGATTGGCGAACAGCTTAGACGGGGTTTCAGTACTGCCCAGCCCCTTGCCAAAACAGCAAGGTCGTCAATATTGCCATATCAGTTCAGACCCCGAGAATATTGAACAAGAGGATCGCGCAGAACCTTTGCACGCACGGATATTACATATTAAAGTGGTAACTTTATTGTTGTTTTTTTTTTTGGCTAAATCACATTTTAGATAGGATGTCAACAACAGCTTAAAAATAACTGCATTTACTATGTACAGATAAGTGCAACGGTAATATGTATTATGTTTATTGTTCTTTAATTCTAACATTATAACATGAATTGCAGTGAAACTGTTATACAGTTGAATTTATTTATACCATAGTCCCACAGAGTTACACTATTTGTTGAGGCATATATATATGCTAATTCATTCTCTGCCAGCAGGAGGCGCTGTTGGGAGTGGTAGAGAGTGAGGTTTCCCGGTAACGCTGTACACAAAGCAGAGCTCCACTCACAAACGCTGCTTTATCAGACATTATATGCAAGATGAAATGAAAATGACATCCATCATTTTCTGAAGACAGTCGGTTTCCTTCAGAAATACAGTGATATAAAAACACCAGCACCGGGTTTCGATTTTGAAACGTGCAGTGGTTCTCCCCACCTGCCAACCATTCGAATTTCCGGAGGCGGGATCTTATTCTAATGGGTCACTTTGTGATGTCACAAACACCGGAAAACAACGCTGTAGTCCAAACGAGCCGTTCGTTGTAGTTCTTGAAAAGGGATTTTTTAAAAATGAAATATCTCCCTTTGGAGTGGACTTTGAGATTTGTTACTTTGTAGATCTTTTTATGCCCAAACATACACACTACACACTGACTGAAATTCAAAAAGTGAAAAAGCATAATAGGACCCCTTTAAAGCGGCAATACGCAGACCGATCGGTGTATGACATCAAAGTACCCATTCACTGATCGGTCTGCCCATCGCCGCTTTAAATCAAATACACTGGTCTGCTGGACTCCGCGCGCTCTTGTTGCGTACATATGATTTTATTTTTACCACCTGCGAGCTCATGCAGAGCTCATAAAAGGCACTTTACCTCCTTGTTGCTCCACGTTTGCCCTCTGCACATTTTGTTTTGGATACTTCGCTCGTTCCCTGTCGTCAAATCACATCGCATCATGTCAGTACTTCCTGTTTTTGGTTCGTTTAGAAGTATTTGGTCCGTGTTGCGTTCATATATCATTCGAACTGCACCAGAGTTTGTTTGGAAGTGGACAGAGACTGATCTTTTTAGCGGTCTCGGTCCACTTGTTTGGTGCGTACCAGGGTTCGGATGGCAGCGTTCACACTTAGGGTGTATTCACACCTGTCTTGTTTGGTTCGAACTCAAGTTCGTTTCCCCCTTTGGTGCGGATCTTTTGGGCAGGTGTGAATACAGCAGTCGCACTGAAGAGGTGGTCTCGGTCCGCTTCCAAACGAACTCTGGTATGGTTGAATGGATGAACCAATGAACGGATGATCTTAAGCGCATGTGTGGTTTTGTTTACAATTTCTGGTTCGCATGCTAAAAGAGCAGTGTGAAAGCGAACCACACCAAACAAAACAAAAATCAACATTGTATTTGGTCCGAACCGAAGCAAGTGAACTAGCGGACTTTCCTGGTGTGAATACACCCTTACTCAAACGAACCGCACTAACAGAGCAGTCGCACTAGAGTTTTTTTAATCAAACCAGACATGACAAGTGTGAACACACCTTAATTGACAACGCACAATAATGTTCTTGCCTTTGACAGAAATAAACTCAAAACAATGATTCTATTTCCAGCTACAGAATACATGCTTTGTTTGTTTTCGTTAGTAGTATCTGTCTCGTAGGTGCTTAACCAGTCAAAGTAGGTCTCCGATAGAGGACGTCGCGTGTGCTCCACCCTCTAGTGATAAGACAATGCACAGCATTCTGTCAGACTCGGAAATTATGTAACGCAGCAGTAACGCACAGAGACCTCAGCTTGGAACTATAATCTTTAAATTATAATGCATTAAATTACTCCGTTACTAAAAAAGTTATCAAATTACAGTAACGCGTTACTAAGTAATACGTTACTGTCCTACACTGGCCATATCGATTAACATGCTAAAACTATTCCAAGAGTTGTCATAATTAAATATGCATAAAAGGGTCAGTAATTTGACTGCAGACTATCACAAATATGTGTTCATCAGGTTTTGCTCTTGGTTGGGGTCCTACTCCTTGGCTGGTGATGTCCGAGATTTTTCCTACCCGAGTGAGGGGATTGGGCAGTGCTCTGTGTGTGCTTACCAACTGGACCTGTGCCTTCATTGTCACCAAGACCTTCCAGAATCTCATGGTGAGCTGACGGTCATGTATTTTCCCTAGGAACTTTCTAGGTTTAACAAAAAGGTCTAATACAGGATCAATTATGTTTCTTTTTAGGATGCCATAACCAGCGCAGGGACATTCTGGATGTTCTCTGGACTCTGTGCTCTCAATGTCATCTTCACTGCTATTTTTGTCCCTGAGACCAAAGGCAAAACTTTGGAGGAGATTCAAGCTCGTTTTAAGGGGACTTATCAGCGCTAGACAATTTTTTTCCTTAGTGAAAATACCAACATTTTAAGCAAACAAACTAGTTGCATTGATAATGTAATGTGCAAAATAATGTAAAAGTTCTCAGATCAAATATGTGTTTGATGCTTTCTTAATGTGATTTGTCACTGAATTAGCACAAATAGTGGCTGATGTGACATGCTTTCAGGCAGTGTTCAAGAATCTTTAATATGACTTGTTTTTTTTTACTGTTACTGTTGATGCTAAAAATGAGACACGATGTAAAATCATTTTAACTTGTTTGCAGGTCGTAGGAAAGCAGTTTTTTGAAAAAGATCTGAATATAATGTGCATTAATACCTATTCCCTTGACACATGCAGAGTTTATATAAGATTCTTTAGTTTGTAGTTTCTCAGCAATTTCCTCTACATCAAGACAGTAGCTTGGGTTACATTTTAATTAGAATCATCAAATCTCAATCAATCAATCTCAAAAAGATTATAATATGAAATGCTGAATTTAAAATGAAACTCATCGTAATATTGATATTGTTACAAATGTAAAATAACTTGTGTTTAATGAACTTCACTGGTGACTGCATACTTCTTTCTGACCTCATCTGTTATAACATACTACTTTTTTTGTGTTTAACAAAGAAGTTGAACCAAATATGGTATTAATACTAATTAATTTAAAATGCATGGTTACTAAAGAACTCTATTGTTTGCTTCATTCAGAAAGTGAGCAAAATTAACTGAAGTCTCAAAGGTGTAGTCATATGCTGAATTGTGGTACTGAGTCAGTAAAGTATTATGCATTGTTCTGTAATAATGTCAGGGATGTGCCAAATAAAGTAATATGCCAAATGCCAAACTGTATTTCTACAATATTTCATTTTGTTCAACTGTATTTCTAATATGCTGATGAATACAGATAAAATGAACAATCCCAACATTCAAAATATATATCATGTGACTATTATTTTTCCTAATAAATTACTTTTATCTAAATTTGTTCCATCTGTTACTAGATAATGGTTATAAATAATATAAGCAGCTAGCTGCTGTATTTACTTTCAAGTTCTCCTCAGTGGAAATGGAAATAAAATATAGCTACATGCAGCAATTAAGGGCCCAAGCACAGCAGAGAATGAGGAGAAAGCATGGCAGGGAGCATAAGACCAAAGGCAACAATGAGAATTAAGGACTTTTTATGGTGATTTTACTCAAACTGGGTGAAAAAAATCATAAATTCAATCATTAGTAATATGATTTATTGGTTTATCAATTTTGACCAATAGGTGGCAGAGGCAAAACCGTTTCTAAGATTTAGCATTTTTTATTTCATTATTAATGGTTAATTCCTTCATATTAATGGTTAATCATGACCAATAGGTGGCACTGTTACCAAAATTGATGTGGTGTGGTCAGTGTGAGGTGACAATGACACAAAGATTGAAGTCAATGTACCAAAGCTTTGCAGAGATGCAGTTTGGCATCATGCCATCAATATACAAAAATGGTTTTGTCTATCAACATGAAATCCATAACATTTTGTCGGCACAGTCTGAAGATGAATTTGAAGTCAAATTTGGTGAAAATCAGACAAGATCTTTAAAAAAAAAAAAAAATAATCAAAACGGCAGACAGGAAGTTTGGCCAACTATGGTTAAATTGGTATCTATATTCTTGGCGTGACCTAAGGAATATATTGAGACCAGTTTCTTTACAATAAGCTAATTTAATCAAAAGTTACTATCGTTTTTTGGAAATTTCATTATAGCTTTTGACTACAAGGTGGAACTGTCCCAAAACTTTTTGAGTGCCGCCAGGTCATGGTGCCGAAGATATCGAGTTTCATTACAATAAGCCAATGCGTTCGTAAAATACACCATTTTATGACAAAATTCAAAATTCAAAATGACATGGGAAAATTCATTAAACTCGGAATGTCACACAGAATCAAAAGAGACCAGTCTTGTGATTTTTGTCCAAACTGTTCAGAAGTTATAAGCAAAACACACAACACATTAGGTTTGAATACTCTAAAGCACTGCGGAGCCTCAAGTCCATTTTGGCGCACTCTTCGTAAATTCATTCACATGTTAATTGAAAACGGTTTGACTAATCAACTTGAATTTCATAACTTTTTGCCAGCATGGTCTAAAAAATTATCTGAGTCAATTTTGGTGAAAATCAGACAAACCGTCTAGGGCAATTTTAAAAAGTAGGTTTTTTGAATAATTAAAAATTGTGTATTTTTACATTTTGGTGTCCATTTGACTCTGCACGAGACCAGGAATCAGAGGTAAATTTTGCTTCTAAACTTTACGGTTCATAAACATGAGTGCAACTTTGAGCTGTTAATTGCACTAGAGGGTTTGAGTTATGCCGAGTTCACACTGCACGATTTTCAAAGTCGTCGGATCACCGTTGTTTTCACACTGCGCGACTATCTGGGGTAGCATTCAGTTGCTGTTGCGTTCACATTGCACGATGGATCAGCGACAGGAGGATACACACTGGATGACTTTACAATAGGAAGAATCGTCGACAACTCTGTCTGGTCCGCAAACTATATAACTCCTCCCTCGAACTGCCCACTGTCCTGTATCTTGCTCTCTCATTGGCTGTAGGTCATTGACGATGCATTTTTCAGTCAGAACTCATTTCACACAGCAGGATTTTGAACCGCCGACAGGTCCAGATATTTAGCATGCCAAATATTTCACGGGCGTCGGCAATGCGTCTGCGATTCTATCAGATCGTGTTTTTGATCATTCACACTGCGTGATTGTCACTCTTGGGAACGAGCACCGATTTGCCTCCGATTTCGGGCATTTTTCGGCGATTTCGCAAAACCTGTAAGCGAGTGAAAATTGGGGTTAAAATCGTGCAGTTTGAACTCGGCATTAGAGACTCCAAACTTTCTATGCTATGGTTAAAATGATAGTTCACCCAAAAATGAAAATTCTGTCATTAATTACGCACCCTCATGTCGTTCCAAACCCCCTAAGACCTTCGTTCATCTTTCGGAACACAAATTAAGATATTTTTGATGAAATCTGAGCGCTTTCTGACCCTCCATAGACAGCAAGGGGAATACCAGGGGCGGACTTCCCGGTGGGCAGCTGTACAATGTGGGCCGGCCCTTTGCGTAAATATATATAAAAATGAATTGTAGTAAATGTACGTATATCCTTCCGCCGCGTGGCCACTTGATTCAAAAATTCTAATTAATTTAGCGCGCTCCGGCTCAGTGCAGCGGCTCAGCGCTCGTCAATGCCAACCTTAGATAAAAAAAAAAAAAAAAAAAAAAGTTAAACGATAGACATTAATTTTCAGGAATGCAAACTACTACTGGCCTTTTCTAATTTCTTAGATTTTAATGCCATTTACGTTATTCGTCTATAACAGCAGTTTTCAGCAGACATGAGATAAGAGTTAATGTATTTCTGTATAGGCTTTCTTCCGTGATTTCCGTGTCTAAGAAAATTTTTAAAAATCTATAAAAATCAATCTCAGTCTTACTCTAAAACATTTAAAGCTGAAGACTTTTGCTTTCGAGTGCTGTGCATATGAAAGTGATTTATATTATAGGCCTAATAAAAATATAATTTGCTTATTCACATGCATTATTTTATATACACACTGGTGGTTAAAAGTTTGAAATAATTAAGGCTTTTTATTTATTCATTTATTTGAAAGAAGATTGAATTTATTTGATCAAAAATACAGTAACAATTATCTTATGAAATATCACACTTAAAATAGTCGTTTTCTATTTAGGATATTTTAAAATGTAATTTATTTCTGTGATCAAATCTGAATTTTCAGCATCATTACTCCAGTCTTCAGTGTCCCTTCAGAAATCATTTTAATGCTGCTTAATTTGCTGCGTAATTACTATCAGTTATTAATTTTTGATCAATTATTAATAATGGTTTTTATTATTAGTATAATGGTTCTCAGTTAAAGAACAGCATTCATTTGAAATATAAGTACTTAGTAATAGTATAAGTATATATAAGTATAAATCTTTACTGTCACTTAAATCAATTTAATAAAACCTTGTTGAAGAAAAATATTATTTTAATCTTATTAATCTTAAAAGTATTTTTTTAATCTTACCCAAGACTGAATGTGAATGGTATCACATTTTCCACAAAATATGAAGCAGCACAACAGTTTTCAACACTGATAATAATCAGAAATGTTTCTTGAGCAGCAAATCAGCATATTAGAATGATTTCTGAAGGAAAATCATGTGACTCTGAAGACTGTAGTAATGATGCTGAATATTCAGCTTTGATCACAGCAATAAATTATATTTTACTATATATTCGGATAGAAGACAGCTATATATTTCACAGTACTGTTTACTATATTTGTCATCATCAAAATAATTTGTATATTCTTTTCCACAATTGGAGCTCTATTCCTTAAAATGATAGATGTGAAGCTCCTGCAAAAGGACAAATACTGTATATGACCAATAGGAAGGCACCATAAAAACAGTCTGCATTCTGAACTATTCAAGTCTTCTAGATGATACCAGAGCATTGTGTCATATGGACTGATAATATAGGTATTTAACTTTAGCGATATTAAACTGTCCCTCATAAAAATTCTTTAAAATTATTTACTACCGGTATTTGCCATATACACCAGGAAAGACAAATTATAATGTAAATAATGGCAGTCATTTATGGTGTGGTGTGGTGTGTTGTGCACTGGGTTTGGTGGGCCGCTCTGTGGCAAAAAGTCCAGGGCCCCAGTCCGCCCCTGGGTACTACCACAGTCAAGGCACAGAAAGGTAGTAAGGACATTGTTAAACTAGTCCATGTGACATCAGAGGTTCAACTGTAATTTTACAAAGAATACTTTTTGTGCACAAAAAAAAACACAAAAATAACGACATTATTTAACAATTCTTCTCCTCTGCCTCACCCTAGCACCATTAGCACATGCATCGTGGTTCTCTTCATAATTCACTAGGGTGTTCTTTAGCAAGTATTCTCACAGCTTCGTAAAATTACGGTTGAACCACTGTCACAAGGACTTTTTTTCCGATATCCTTACTGCGTTTCTGTGCCTTGACAGTGGTAAATCCCTTGCCGTCTATGGAGGGCAAAGCTCTCGGATTTCATCAAAAATATCTTAATTTGTGCTCTGAAGAGGAACAAAGGTCTTACCGGTTTGGAACTACATGAGGGCGAGTAATTAATGACAGAATTTTCATTTTTGAGTGAACTATCCCTTTAATGTTGAGACGGTCCTATATCTGTGTGCCAAATTTCATAACATTTCTGCAAGTGGTTCTATGGGCTGCCATAGACTCCCAGAGTGGAAGAAGAATAAGAAGAACAACACCAATGTCGGCACCGATAGCCTCGTGGACAGTGCAACGACATACAGCGCTGTTGTGAGATGAGATCTCTTCAGAGGTATTCAGTCATTATTTCATCTCTGTTGAATTTAACTCTTCAGGCTTAAGAGTACACAAGTAGTGATTTTTGTAGAGAATGGTGTCGTAACGTTTGTGTTGGGCCAATTTAAGTCAAAGTCCAGGGTCATCTTACTCTCACAGCCTGCTGAGGAATATTTCAAGCAGAGTTTTTCAAAGAATGTTTTAAAAAGCATAATGTGGAAAGTGTCACATGTGCAGTGTTTTTAACTGTCTGTTTTTGTCTGTAATTACGCACCAGTGGAATGTCTGAAAAATGCATTTGTAATCGTCTTGGATCTCTGTGTATTATACCTTCAAGAATATATTTCATCAATCTTCTGTATTTTCAAGACAGATTCTCTAGCATACGAAAATTTTACTGTTTTAAAAGTCTGTATTGCTGGTCTGTGGTTAACTGACAGTACACATGCATTGTGTGTAAGGGGCCGGGCTCCTGTCCTCCACAAACATTCCCTTGCTGTTGGGAAATATGAACCCAGCAGTTCCCCCATTGCTTCTCTGATATGCCATTAGTTTTGTGTTCCTCACTTTTCCATACAGCATAAGAGGTGTTTGAACTTTCAGCATGACTCTGGCATTAGCACTTTTGCTTTGTATGTTTTTGGGGACACATGGTTTCAACACCCATCTTGTTATTGAACCTCAGCCCAACTTTGATGTGGAGAAAGTGAGTATGAGTTTTCAGTTCTTTGGGTTGTGCTTTAATAGATTTTGGGGGTAAGTAGTTTAAACACTAAATGAATGTTTTTTGATTTAACAGCAGAGGAATTTCAAGTGAATCTGTATGTTTATATAGCATTTGTTCAAAAGTTCAAATTCAAAAGCAAACAGTGAAGAGGCGGACATCAGTGTCACACATCACCATAGTTTACTTAAAGAACAGATCATGGTTCATCAGCTTTTATTTCTACACAAGAATGAGAATCAAAGTTTTTCAATATTAAACAGATACAGTGATCTTAAAACTATTCATAATTCCTGCTTTAATTGGTAATATGAGTTAGCTGTTTTCGCAGAAAGAACAAATTAAACGTTGAGTTACATGTGTCAGCTTCTCTTTGTGCCACATTACATTTTGTTAGAAAATATGCAACCATTTATTTCTAGTTCTCAGTAACACAATAAGGTCCCGTTAGTTAACGTTAATGCATTAACTAACATTAACAATGAGCATTTATTACAGCATTTATTAATCCATGTACTGTTCAAAAACTGTTCATTTATAGTTCATGTTAGCTCAGGTCCATTAAATAATATTGACAGATATAACTTTTGGTTTTAATGGTTTGAATTATTTTTCATTGTTAGGTCATGGTTAACTTATGTCGTTAACTAATGTTAACAAATTGTGAAATAAGTGCAGATTCTTTTTCAAACCACTGTATTTTTTTCAATAACAGTAATTAACAAAACACCTGGTACTACAGAACCCTTGGGGGTCTTCAGTAAACAGCTAACTATCTTTACAAAGTTTACTGTCAGTTCGCAGGTGAATGGTACCGGATTGGACTTGCAGATGAGTCACTGTTTTTTGCAATGTTCAAAAACCATCTGAAGGTGTCTAAAGGCCTTCTGGTACCAGATGCCAATGGAAATGTGAATCTGACCATGTGGAGCATAAGGTGCAGAATTCTGGATAGGATATTGTCCCATATTTACATTATCATACCATCTCAAATAACTAAAGGGGGAACATATTGTAATGGGAAAATACATTTAACCAAAATATTTGAGCTCTGTGCAAACAGTCTGTATATATTTGAACTAACAGGCCATATGGATGCTCCATCAGTGTTTATTCATATGAGAAGACAGATGTTCCTGGAGAATTCACTTACTTCAGCAAAAGTAAGCTCTTATTTCCTCTCTCAAACATCTTTGTGATCATTTCTTATCAAATGTTGTCTTTATTCACACTCAGAACTGTGTGAAATGTGAGATTTGACATTAGCAAATGTCAAAAACTTTCAAATACATTTAAGTCCATTGCACTCTTTCATCAGACCTAAACAAAGATTACTCCTCAGTTGTCATATACAGAATATTAAATAGAATGTAGTGCAAATAGAAATGAATTCACTTACACTGAAAAAAAGTGGTAACCTGTGATTGTTACCTTAAACTACCTGATCTAATATAGGATTTAGCCTATATACTTTATAAAAGTTATTTACTTCTATTTTCCTATAAGCACCTTTTATGACTGGATGGAATAACATGATACATCTGACTTTTTGCCATTTTAAGGGCACAAAATAACAAAAGACATCACAATAGTGGAGACCAATTACACTGATTATAGTTTGGTCCTTAAATACAAGAACATGCACAAAGAATACACTCAAGTAGCTCTTTACGGTAAGTCTACACTGATAAATTATATCACTTGTGTTTGACATATTAATGAAGCATACTAATTTGTCAGAAACATTCTCCTAGGACGGTCATCCATACAAAGGCCAGAACTAATAGAGAAGTTCAGATCTTTTTCTTTATCTCTGGGCTTTTCTGATGAGGCCATTGTCATTCCAGCAGATGTTGGTAAGTTTGCATATGATATAATGAACCAAAACTGTTTATGTCAGACTGTCATGCTGCAACAGAGCAGGAATAAACTGCACTACGGCTAATGTTTAATGTGACCTTAAATAGGGCCTCTGAAGTTTGCTAAATAAACAAAACCCCATGCACACATAGAACAAGCGCATAACTCTTAAAGGAATAGTGTACACAAAAATGAAAACTTCTGATATTTACTCACCCTCAGGCCATCCAAGATGTAGATGAGTGTCTTTATTGGAACAGATTTGGAGAAATGTAGCATTACATCACTTGTTCACTAGTGGATCCTCTGCAGTGAATGGGTGTCATCAGAATGAGAGTCAAAACAGCTGATAAAAACATTCACAATAATCCACAAGTAATCCACACGACTTAAATCCATCAATTATCATCTTGTGAAGTGAAAAGCTGCATGTTCTGCACTCTAATGGCACTCATTCGATGCAGAGGATCCATTGGTTAGCAAGTGATGTAATGCTACGTTTCGTCTGATGAAGAAACAACCTCCCCCTATATCTTTGATTACTCTTGAGTAAATTTTCATAAAATTTTCATTTTTGGGTAAACTATTCCTTTAACAGGAATCATTCTGAGTTGTTGATTTAAAATTTTACATTTTACAACTATATGTAAATGCACAGATTTTTCATGCATTTGTTAATTTTTATGTTTTTTTAGATCCCTGCCCTATCCTAGAACCAAGGTATGGATTTATCACTTCATCTTACATGTGAGAGGCTGGGGTTAGTTGTCTGTATTGCAATAATTTAACCTTTCCACCATTCTTATTAAGAAATAATATATAGGTTTTATATATATATATATATATATATATATATATATATATATATATATATATATATATATATATATATATATATATATATATATATATATATATATATATACAGTGAATCTTACGATTACGTCCTTTAGCCAGTAGGTGGCGACAGTCTGTGTGAGTGAGTCAGTGAATCAAACGATTCGTTCAAACATACCGATTCATTCAGTAAAGAAACCCTTTTTGATTTGCTCGGAGACACAATGGTTGATCCCGCTGTGGATTTGTTTGGAGGTTGGAACTATTCTCGTTGCCCAGGCAAAAAAAAAATAATAATAATAATAATACAGTAAAATTAATAGGCCTATCACACTCAGAATCTGTTATAGAACACCATGTTTTGAACCAACATATAAAACCACAAAAAGAGAAATCATAAACGTGTTTTCTATACATAAAATCACCACTGAGATATAACCCTTGTGACAATTATCTCCAGTCTCTACATTGCTAAAATACATAGGTCTACGTGACTTTGTTGTTGTAAAACCCATAAAAAGCCTTGTTTTATCAAATCTGAAGTATATACACCACTGTTCACTCACCTGCAGGAATACAGCAGAATTCAGAGAGGAGAAATCTTCACAATCTCCTAATCAATCAGTCTTTGGCACTGAGAATCTTTCCAAAGTGTGATTGGAAAGAATGTTTTATTCAATAACTCACTCTAACTTTATAACTAACTGTATACTTTCACCATCTTTCAGCCAGCCGTGGATTCAGACCTTAGGTTACATATATTCTGTTTTGTTACACATTTGGGTAACAGTGTCTATTTTAACGCAAACAATCATTGGAGAAATGCAACACTATAATATCGTCAGTGTAACGCAGTTACGATCGTAAAGCCAGCAGGTGGCGCAGTTGTAACAGGACACAATCAGCCAGCATCTCATAATCTAGTGTTCCACCTGACACAAACAGTGCTACCAATAATGATGTATGTGTCACATGTTTTACTGTGGTTGCTTGCTTGTGTTTACAGAACAATTGTGTCAAATCTTTGTGATTATTATACAACTGTATTTTCAAAATGAGTAATAAAAGGTTGTTGTTGTTGTTTTCAATTAAACAATACATATAAGCTTAATTTTAAATGTCATGATTTCACATGTTGCAAAACAAATAAGCGCTACCATTCAAAGGTTTTCATTGTCTCTTATGCTCAGCAAGGCTGCATTTATTTGATTAAAATAAATCATCAAATAAAAATGAACAACAGTAATGATGGGGAATATTATTACAATTTAAAATAAAAGAAATAAAATATTTTTATTATTTAAAATAAAAATAACAGTTTTTTATATGAATATATTTTAAAATGTAATTTATTCCTGTGATTTCAAAGCTAAATTTTTAGCATCATTACTCCAGTCACATGATCCTTCAGAAATCATTCTAATATTCTGATTTGTTGCTCAAAAAAATATATATATATTATTATTATTATTATTATTATTATTATTATTATTATTATTATTATTATTATTACTATTATGTTGAAAACAGCTGAGTAGATTTTTTCAGGTTTCTTTGATGAATAGAAAGTTCAGAAGAACAGCATTTATCTGAAATAGAAATCTTTTGTAACATTATAAATGCCTTTATGATAGCCATTATTTATTTATCATTTATGCTCAGAAAATTAATTCATTAAGTAACATGATACATTCTAATGTTCAAACAATTAAAGCTGTATTAAACTTTTGTTGTTTTGATGCTTGAAACCCCCATTTAGTTTTTGACCCATATATGCCACCAAATTGGACAAAAATGCCCCTGCACAATTAAACAAAACATATCAAAAATAAAATGAAAAGTGTCGATTGTGGCTTTACATTTAGACCTGCTCACATCACATCATATTTTTTTTACTCGCTTAACAGCATTGTGTATTATAACCAATCCCACACGATGCTGGTGGTTATGTTGGTTAACATTGTGTCATATCATATTGTAAAATGAAGCCAATTAATCAGTCATTCAATTAGCAAATCAATCAATCAATCAATTAACGTGTTTCCTGAAAAGCAGTCCTCCACTATCATCACTTGTCAGCGACAAATGATGGGTGGTTTAGTTTGGACCATTGGTCTATCACCATAAACCCCTCTTTGGGGTCCTCTGTCCCTCTTCCTCCCCTTTCCATGTCCCTCCTCCACTCTTAACTTTCACCCAATTAACCCCCTCCCTCCCCTTCAGACTGCTCCCCAACCCCTTTTACGGAGTGCCATTATGCTGCGGTGGGTGAAGGGAAGAGGGGGATAACAATGAAGATAAAGAAAGCATGCGGTTAGAGGCTTGTGAATGGCTCCATTCAGCAAAGCCAGCCAAACAGAAAAGCAGCTCTGCTCTCCCAAACCCAGAAGTTTCACTTAGTATAACTGGGTCTTTATCCTCCATAATTACTCGTTATATACATATGTACATGCATGCATAAGCATGCACAGTTACTGTAGCACACACATGCAGCGCACCATACAGTATATCAGTAAATGGTTAATGTCGTAGTGTGACGGGTGTTAATTTAATGTCATTATAAGAATGTCATTTAACATTTCACACCGTTAGACCTCTTCTGTAAACTTTTCATAACTTCCATAACACTTTAAGAGATATTTTAGCCAGTTCTGTAATCATTTTCTATCTATCATGTAATTCCAAACTTAAATGAACACAAAAAGAGGTATTTTGAAAAATTTCATAGTTTCCAGAAAGGAAAAAAATGGGTTTTGAATGATATGAGGGCAATAAAAGATAACAGAAATTTTGTTTTTGAGTGAACTGTTCTTTTAAAACTGAGCAATAAATCCTCATTTGTTAAAGCCTCACCGATGAACTTGAAATCTGAAATCTTGAGATTTTCTTTCGATGAATAGCCTTTTTCTGAAAATGTTATGACCCTAAATCTGTCCCTGAATTTCAAAATATGGCGGTCACTTGACAAGAAGGGTTACATTTTTGCATAAACAATTTTTTAAGGGTGCATAACCTCAAAACGATCTCAAAACTGCATTTCCAGGCTGAAATGAATTTGTGCCAAAGCAGAATCTTTGACATTAAATGATATATGTGATTTTACACGTCTACTTTTCTCACCAAATCAATTATAAGGAGCGTATATTTGACTAACGCATGATATTCTGCATGGTTTAAAGTTACTTAAATGAAACATTTTTGTCTGGGGTGCCATTCATGAAATCTATCGCTTCACTCATGGCCTCTCCGCCTGTTACCTCACAGATGTGTAACCCCATCTGAGTGTGTCTGCACTTATTAATCAAAACGAAACACTCAGACGCACGCACACACTCTGGGGCTGAGCTGTGTGTCAGTAGTTGGAGAAAGGAGGCTCCATATGGGCAATCCTGCATCTCTTTTCTGTGCTGGCAGCCAGGCAGATGTCACATGGTCTAACAGGTCACCGTGCACAGACATAAGACGAATAGCTGTGCAGTACAGACTGCATGGGGCCCCTCAGCCGTCTGCCAGCAGAGTCCCCCAGTTCACCCCACTCCCCACCACACACACACACACACACACTATACACATGCATATTACATGCTAGTTTTGTTATAAATTACCACTTCATAGTTCCTATATTTCCCAATATTAATACAATATTTTATGTTCTTTTTCTTATAAGGTGATCCTGCTCTTATTTTATTTTGTATTGTTTGTGAGTGCATTATAAAAAGGCAAACAAGGTCTTGGAGCCAAATCATTGAAATATAATAGGCTATATTTCAATATACAGTATAATAGATACTGCATACATGGTCATAAAAAGGTATTTCAGCTACACTTTAAAATGTAGAATGTCATTTAATAAGAAAATGTCAAACAAAGTGTCATTCAATTCTTAAATATATTTATAATAATGATAGTAAGAACACTTTTCAAGCAAAACATTTTACAAAAGTTTCAAAAAAATATTTTTTACATATTTATGGCAGTTGACATGAAATGCATCCATTCATCCATCCATCCCTCTCTCTTTATGCGCTCATTAATTTTACCCTGATGTTTAAGAAAAAGAAAAGAGAGAAACATGTTCATGTAATGCATCAGCTACCCTATAACGCTTTCTGGTTGATGTGGGATTACAAGAATATGTTCATAGTTAACTTACTGATCTTTACCTGTGGGTACTCTGCAAGGACAGTTGTTTTGCTTCTTCATATATCTACTAAAATCACCTAGAGGCTAAAGGTTATTGCAAAAAATGGCACGGAAAAGTGAAGTTAGTTTTGAGAAAAGTCTTGCTCAGTGGCTTGAAGACGCCCCTTGCTTTCATTATCTAATGCAATGAAATCTCTCTATGAATCACCACTGTCTATGTACTATGAAATTCAAGCACAGAGTTTAAAAATGCACACAACTGCACATCGAGGCAAACACGCATGAAAGTGCGTACACATAAACACCCAGCTTTCTCAGGCCTGAAGGGCTGGATCAGGGTTACTTTACACACCTTTGAACATCTCCTTTCAGGGCATGGTGTGAAATGGATTTGAATGAGAAAGAGGAGGTCAGGAGAGGAGGTGTGGAGGCTAGGAGAGGGAAAGGACGAAGGGAACAGGGTGGGAAACCAACAGGAGGGAAGAAGAAAAGGAGGTAGACAGATTTTCCATTTGTAAAAAAAAAAAAAAAAAAAAAAAGGCCACCGGTTATTGAGTTGCATGAGAAGGATCTCCCTTTATCTTTCTGTGCTCTCCAGCCTTCTCCCTTGCTTGTCCCCTCTCTCATTACCATAGCAGCTGCAGAGCTGTGCGTGTGTGTGTGTGTGTGTTGTGTGTGTGTGTGTGTGTGTGTGTGTGTGTGTGGTGTGTGTGTGAAGGGAGGGGGTCCAGGTCGGGCAGTGTGACTTAGGCAGGGGCTCCCGTCAATGGTGGGCTGTCTGGGGAATGAATAGAGGCGCACAGAGTTGAACTGGATGAACAAAAGAGAAGAGGAGAGAAGAATGGGCGAGTGAATTGGGCGGCTTGTCACTGCGAGCTAGAGCGCACAAAATAGAGTGAAATAGTGAAAGAAAGTTAAAAGGAGCAGAGGGCATGCAAGGATTGGCCTGGCCACCTGTCTCTCTCACTATCTGTCTTTTGCCCCTTCTGTCAATGGAGAGACTAAAAGTTGGAAGCATGAGAGTGTGATTTGGGCAGAAAAATGCACTGCCAGCAGTATGTATTTGAGTGCACTACAAAAAAAATCACAAAATAAAAATACAGTTTTACTTTTTCATAAACAACTGTTATACAATATGTGATGTGCAAGTTATTCTCTTGTGTCACTGAATGCGAACAGCAAAACTCAAAAAAAAAAAAAATTGTTGAATGTCCCAGCTTGAAAATAAGAATATAAACAAAATCACAAGTGGTTGCATTGTTACTCTTAAGTATCCTTAGACAACCCCGGCAAGAGTTTGTGAACTGACATACCAAATATAAACAAGCTGTTTTAACTCAATGTTGTGAAGGAAACACGTGGCAATTTCAACATCTTTACGCATGATCTCCTAACCAGCAATAAGGTTACACTGACCCAGACATATCAGCTTTAACAGTATTTTTATATTTAGTAACTGTCCTCTGCTCTTTAGGTTGCTTGCATGATTGGGCTTGGCAATGATGTTGTATTTAGCATTAGCTGCATCAACTTCATAATGGTGGTAATTCATTCAGTTGGCATACTTTAGCTTTTATTAGCCATCTGTAAAAGCTATTGAGACACAGACATGTACAAATGTGCAACTTGTTTGTGGAATTGACATTTCAGAGTTCAAGCTGAAATGGCTAGTTGATAGCCATTGACTTAAAAACAAAAATACTATATGGTTATCAGCAATTGTTTGCTTCCCAAAATTCTTCAAAATGTCTTCTTTTGTGCTCAACTGAAGAAAGAAACTCACACAGGTTTGGAACAACTTGAGGGTGAGTAAATGATGAAAAATTTGTCATTTTTGAGTGAATTATCTTCACAAGACCTTGTGAAAGACATGTACACTTTAACATACATTTAAAAATAGTACTAATTGCAGAAAAAAATACTTTAAAAAGAATATATTTCTGTTTTTGGACACTTAATCGCATGTTATTTAATTTTAAAACAAAATTAAATCTAAATATTTTAACCTTAAATTTAATATCAAATCCCATTTCAAACACATTAAAGGTGTATTGAATACTGTACATGTGCTTTAGTATGTTAGTCAGCACATTAAAATGAGTGTAGCCTACTTCTTTGATACATGACAAAAGATTATTAAAACAATTACTTTAAAAGAAAAGCATTCAATACAATTAAGCACACATATGTTGGTATTAAAGGTTAACGTAGACTCGTTTTATCTAGTACGTATCTTTGCAGCCAAACTGGTGTTTACTAAGGAGCTAACTGCTAAATACATGCTACAGTTAGCATCTGCTCATAGCTATGCATACACCTGTGGAACATGTTTTTTCTGTAAATTACCTAACACTGTAAGACTTATATCTATAAAGACACTTGTTTAAGCTAACTACATCCCTATATGTGCTTTCACAGTCCGTTAGTCAAAACCACTTGTGTTTTTTGGAAATATTGAGCAACCCTATAGCTCTTCAACTACCTGAGGCACAGGAAGAGGCAAAGGCTGACTCAAGGAACAATAACATTCAGGAGAATCCTCACTGAGACACACGCAAGTCTATGCATTACACCAGTAATTTTCTTTAAACCACAGAATTTAATATCTAAAATGCCTTTGTACAAAAAGTACAAAATACAGCAAGAAATATATTTAAGATATGACCACTTACATCATTCAAAACATAAACAAACAGCTAAACAGATATAAAAACACAACAAAATAATTCATAAAAGACAAAAACATTATGAGAGGCCTTTTCCCAAACTTCTCTTTGATGAAAATAATATTTCAAAAGTTGGTCCAAAAATAAAAATCACAGTCATTTGACTTTTATCTCAATCAAAGAAGTTACTTTTACTTTTATGTCATAAATGTTATGGCATTATCAAGTAAAGACTTGTGCATTGTGCAACTTCTTGTTACACTGGTTTTACCATGTAGCATCCCCCTTAAAAAGAGGAGGATGGGACTTCAGAAAGGAAGTGCTCCAAGATTTTTCTGGACACTTTACTTGTATGTTCTCCCATTATGTCAAAAGGATGCCACACTGTCATATTTTACCATAGTTGTTACAGTCTAGAATATGTTTGACATTACTTATGGAGGGACATTCAAGCAGAGTGTGTTACATAATTACACATACAGTAGTTCAGTAGGCATATAAAAGCCTTTGCAAAGAATGAGTGAAAACCACCCTGGAGCTTCCATACAATAAGAATTGTTTTTCTATTTAGAAAAATAGTATCTTTAAAAGTTGGCATGACACCAACAACTCATAAAACAGCCATCAGTGCAATATTTAAAACATTCTCAAGTATAAGTGATGCATATTTCTATACTGGCTTTGAAGCATTTCAAACGTCACAACATATTTAAACCTTACCACATCTTGCCTGAGTTGACAAGGGGTTTAAGAGGACAAGGCCAATGTGCTTTACAGTGCAGTCTATACACTGATATATGGATTTGCTCAACCTCTGAATTACAAAACCATGTGGCTTGAAATGTGTGGATCAGCTAAATTAAAAAAAATAAAAATAAAAAAATACTTTAGTGTCAGAAACTCAGTTCACATAGGAACTCCATAACAAAGTACTGATTATGACAAGACAGACAATGCCAAAATACAACCCTATTTGGTAGTGTCTGGGCCAGAAACTGTTTGCATGGATATTTTCATTTAAGAAGTGAGAGATCTCGAATGGTTAATTATGATACTAAACTTGATGACCAACATTGCAATGTCACCATTATAATGCATTACAGTTGAGGTATCAGACATCAGTCCCTGTTTTAGACAATATGCAGAGAGAATGTGTACATAATTTAATTCTGAACAGGAATATTTATTTCAGTCCAGTCAGTGTGCGAATTATTTATTGAAGGGGGTCGACTTTTTTGAAGAAATGTCTGTCAGCAATGTCTATATTTTGTATGCAGTTGGCTAAACGTCAATTATATGTAAATGTGTTTAAAACAAAACACAAAATAGCCTACATGAAATATTTGTGATGTGAATATGTATAATAAAATAGCTAATAGTTGTGTAAATGCACTCACTGTTAGATAATCCTGAACTTAGCAGTAAAAGTGTTATCAAATCACTGCTATGGTTACTTCTTCAAGCAAACTCGAATTTACTCGATTTTTTTTGCAGTTCTTAAAACATTTGAAATAAATGTAAAAAGAATAGACCTGCATATTTTCAGGACCACCGTTGTTTTGTTCTTTTGGGGTGTTAAAGCCTTAATTAAGGAGTCAGACCCCCATAATTCGCACCCTGAGACTAGTCATCCTGTAGGACCTTTTTTTTACTTTGATACGACTGTTCAATTTGTCATATTCTCAAATAAATCTATAAATAACACAGCAATCATTTTCATCATGCATCCAAAGTTGGCAAACCACATCCATGACATTGTACCAACCCAACATTATCAAAAATAGCCTTTTGGATTTGAATTCTGTGCCTTTTGATATCAAATCAATTTCTAAATCCATTACATCACAAACAAGCTGTCTTTTACTTTGGCACAAAGGGGTCAAAAATGTATGATAGGCTTAAAGGTACAGCGTCAGATCTTCTTTGATGGCCTCAGAGCGCGCTTGATGAGTACTTGGCCCGTGTGATGAGGTAAAGCACGATGTCTTGATGTCCACCAAACGCTGCTATGTGCAGCGCACTCCATCCATCTCTGTTGGCCAGACGGATGTCTGCACCAAACTTCACCAGTAGCTTGACTAACTCCAGGTTGCCATCGATCACGGACTGATGCAGCGCCGTCTGTCCCTCGGGTCCGAAAGAGTTCACGTTAAATTCACAGTTTGTCATGTTTTGCAAGAGAGAATGAAGTTCCTTAGTATTGCCCTTCCTGAGCGCTTCCTGAAACACTCTTTGACGCGCAGAGCAAGTCATGTCCGCCTGACTCATGATTTCAACAGGTAGACGACTGCAGGCTTTCGCTTCTGTTTCTGGTAGAAGATAATCAGCCAGATCTTCGTCCAAACTCCGAAATAACTGAGCGAACGTGCACTAATAGAAAGTGAACATTAAAAGACCAAGCTCCAAGGTATTTACAATTCCTCCAGTTCATGCGTTCCGCAGCAGACGCTCGATATTATTCAAACATATCATACGGTCCTAAAAACTTCAGTCTGCCATACTCCAATACTCTGTTCCTAAAGGAAAAATGTATGAACTGTTATTTAATCTTTGCAAATGCAAAGAATCAGGGAACACAGTATTGCAATCAATACAGTAAACGTGCGTTTAAGGGCTTTACCTCGGTGGTTCCCACGAGCGGGTGTTGAATGGGCTCCTGCTCCGCGCGCTGTGTTCTGACTGTAAGCTCCGTTAATAGCTGAGAGACTAGATTCCGCCTATTGAGGCTCATTTGAATAACAATAACCAGTCACGAAGTTCATCTTTTTGGGGCGGAGACTGCGTTCGTTTCACAGGCTGCTTTTTAGCAGACTGCAGTGCAATGTTCTTTATATACACAAAGGCGAAATGTAGAGAAAAATAATGCAACAATAAAAGTGCTAAAAGCCTTTGGAGTTCGTGATTAATTTGGTTTCAATTGGCATTGTGTTGCAACTAGTAACGCCACAATATAGCCTATATATTTGTATTTTACACGTTAATTAAATAAATAAATAAATATAATGCACTGTTTATTGTCAACCTGTCATAGTCAACTTCATTTTTTCTAATCCATTAAAATAGAAAAGCTAGCCTGAAATGGTAAAGTGATATCACTTTATTGCAGTTTTCAACCACTTTGAATGAAGAAAATAAAGTTGAAATAACAGAAATCTTTTTCTATCTATCTATCTATCTATCTATCTATCTATCTATCTATCTATCTGTCTGTCTGTCTGTCTGTCTGTCTGTCTGTCTGTCTGTCTGTCTGTCCGTCTGTCTGTCTGTGGTCCATAATCCCACCCAGTGTCACAGAAGTTCACACTCCTAAACATTTGTCTATCAGCAATCCATTTGTTAAAGATACATTAACAAATGGGGGAACAACTTGCCCGGCACTTCTTCTGGCGGCAGGTTCTCATTCTCAGTGGTAAAACAGTGTCCTTAGGCACCATGGGAACTAGGCTACTGCAAGCTGTTTTTGTATCACCCATGCAGCCACAATTTGGCTCAGAGACTGAAGCCCAAACTAGGCAATTTTCTAACTTCTATAGACATGACAAACGATTGCTTCATTAGTGATACGTTTAAATAAAGTTTAAAATGAGCATGTAAAATTATTTAAATTTAATAATTAGATTGTAGTTTTTATTTTCATTTATTAAAAGCAAATAATTTTAAGTTGGAAGAAGAAAACAATCTTGCAAGTCCACAATTATCACACATTTACACACTTGTCTGAACAAATCTTGCATGCTCTGCAACGAGAAACAAGGGTTGAACTTGTCTTTATATTCAGCACGTGAAAACATAATTTCAAGCATCTCTTAACTCTCAGACCTGACTTAACTTGTCTGTAGATTCTGTGGTTTTGTTGAATGTGTCTTGTACTGTTCTTTGCCAGTTCAATAGACTCTCATTCAAATGGTTTAAAAATCTTTGGCAGTGTAACAGGATCTCAATGGCTGAACTGCAGTGACGTTTCAATAGGGAGGGTGGGTCATTCAGGATGCAATTTTAAACCACGTGCTCTAGGACCGTGGGAAAGAGTTGAGCCTTTCTTCCCAGCATAGGCGTATACACAGATAGAAAGTCAGAGAGAGAGAGGTAGATATTTCAAAACTGTAGCCTGTGGAAAGTTGGCATGTTGTACAGGTTTTAAAACCTGAACAGGGTGATAAATTATTTTGGTTATATGTAGTGTGATCTGTTGCCAAACAAAACTGCACAAATTTAAGAAAAGGATACTGGGAATCTTAACTGAATTTATACCTTTATTTATTTATTTATTTATTTATTTTGCAATATTAGCATGCAAATTATGTGTGCTTTTAAATGCGAATCCTTGTTAAACAGGTCCTTGTTATGCGGGGTCATTTGTAGTGCCCTTGAGGATAGGGCACTTAACCCCGTGTTGCTCCAGGGCACTGCCCTTGCAATTAGTGTGCTATAAGTTTTTTGCTGACCTATTTATTTAGCATGGGAAATTTAGTGATGGGTGACTTTCTTCCCACCTTTTAAGTTTGACTTAAAGTGCAATATATGGTCATACACTACTTTTCAAAAGTCTGTATGATTATAGTCAAAATTCAGTAAAATTTGTAATATTGCAAAATATTATCACAATTTAAAATAAGTTTTCTGTTTTTAAAATATTTTAAATTGCAATTTATTCATGAGATGTCAAAGCCGAATTTTTAAGCAGGCTTTACTTCAGTCTTCAGTGTCACATGATCCTTCAGAAATCTTTCTAATATGCTGATTTGGTGCTCAAGAAACATATTTATTAATCATCAATGTTGAAAACACTTGCTGTTTAATATTTTTGTGATTTTTTCAGTCTTTTTTTCAGGATTCTTCAATAAATAGAACATTAAAAAGAGCGGCATTTATTTGAATTTATTTGATTTTTTTGTAACCATAATGTCACATTTGATCACATTATTCATTCCTCGCTAAATAAAAGTATTAATTTCTTATATTAAAACTCAAACTTCTCAAACTTTTAAACAGTAGAGTATATGAGATCAAGGAGTACAAAAAGTGATACAAAAGACCAAAAAAAAAAAACAAAGTCAAATATACAGTTCATTATACTAAAACATTTGAATAAATTCACCAGTCAGAATAAGATATTCGTGGGAGCACACGTGTAATAAACATATGGAATCTTTGGACACTCTGTGATGCATAAGGGAAGACTTCATGACATTTGCGAGCTAAAGCATTTGTTTAAGTGGAAACAGGGCCTGTAAATCTGTTGGTTTGTAGCGTCAGACAGTAGGAATGTCCTGTTTGTCTTGGTGTGTATTTGTTCACTGTACCTCGTGTTATGCATGCAAGGCTGGCATTTGTGTGGTTGTGCGTGTGTGTGTGTGTGTAAGTGAGTCTGTACTGCTCTGTGTGTTTGATGTGTACCTTTGTGTGGGAACCAAGCTGCTTCCTGCCCTTGAACCACAACAGCTGTAGGGCAGGAGCTCCACTTGCTCAACCTCATAAGTTCAGACATGAGCGAGAGAGAGAGAGAGAAAGAAATGATGCCTAGTTGAGGGAAAGATCACATATTTTGCAATCTTTATATATATATGCAATCAAAGTTATAACTTTCTAAGGCCAATCAATAATTTAAACAGCATTTTGTTTCACATATGTTCTCATTCTTCTTATTGCATTCAGTTTTTGTGTATTGTCCTTCAGAAAATCAGCATTAATCCAGTAAAGTGAATTGAATATAAGAGTACCAGCAGGCTTTGCAAGTTGTGTCTGAGGGAATATTTGTCCTTGCTAAAATCTCATCTCTTCGGCACAGCCCACCCTCCTCCAAGTGAGGGCTTTCCTGTTCCCGTCCCACTCTCAGGCTCTGTGTTTGTGACGGATATCCCCAGGAAAAGGCAACACTGATCATGATGTCAGACACTGCACTGCAGTAACCCTGATGACTGGAATATAATACCCAGCCATGTGAGAGATGAAGAAGAAATATTCTTTGGAGGACTCATGTGAAAGTTTTCTCTAGTAAATCTACTCCTCCATAGAGTATTCAATACATAAAGTTCAGGTAAATTAGACATATTTACATCATATTCTTTTGCAACAGTAAGGTATTAAACAAGCCTAGTAATATCTCTTTCCAAAGTCCTGAGACGCTGTATACAGTAGATGTTGCTGAGGAAACTGGCTCCCTCTAGTGACTGAATACTCAAAGACACTCAAATTTTACATTATGTATGTTTCTTATGTTAATTTATCATGTAGTAGGTGTATCATGTGTCAAGGTATCATGTATATAGGTGTATCTGTAAACTGTACCTTGTAAACTGCTTGAATTTAACTGCCTTAGAAAAATCAAACCAACTGATATCTGCAAGCAAATTATGCTTTTTGACATGATTTCAAAGACCAAAATCGGATCTTCTTTTTGTTGACGTTTTGCATGAAAAATTGTATTTATACAGTCTTAAAATAAATGTTTGTTTTTATGGGGTGCAATGAATGACGTTTCAAGTGCAGCTTAAGTATTCATGTGTCTCAAAATATATAAACAATCATAATCTTAAAATGTAAATGCTAAGGTTTTGCCAAGGTTCAGAATTATTCAACATGGACAGGTCCTCCATTGATTTTCTATTTTGTATAACCAAGAAAAATGCTTTTTATTTATTTATTTTTTTACAAAATGTGCATTTTGAAAATTCAGATAACATAAAAAAAAAAACTTTATTGAACAAATGAATGTTTTGAACATTCATATGACATTCAAAAATAATGTTTTAGCTTTACTGAACAACTGAATGTTTTTAACATTCAGATAACATTCAAAAATAATGTTTTGTAAATTTATTGGAATGTTAGCAAATACTTAGAACATCTTTGTTAGCTGGGCAGGCTCTGAATTGTACTTATTATACCATTGATCATATCTAACAACTTGGTTAAAAAACCATTAACCATTGTTAGTGGCTAAATATTAGATTTTTCCTAAAAGGAAAATAAATTTCCCCTTTCTTTCTGAGCTCAAGCAGGCCTATATCCAGATGTATTAATCACATTGTTTTGTGTTTGGGTAGATGGACTGACATTTGGACTGAAAATTTTGAATAGTTTGAAAATGCAGTGAAGCATATGTATAGCAAACATACTTTGCTTTCACCTAAAACCTAACCTAGAGGTCAAACAGAGAGCTTCGGTATCAAGGACAAGTTAACCATCCTTACTTTCACTTACTTGCGATTATTTAACCAAGTCACCCAGCCAAAAACATGCGTTTCAAAATGACCAAATAGCCTATAAAATGCACGACTAATCTAAAGGATCAGTGCTGGGAGGGTCTAGAGTTAATAATTGATTGTGATCTGAAGGAGATACAGCAAAGGGTCAGTGAATCACTCTACCGTTACAAACGGGTTGTGTTTTAACACCTTTAAACGTTTCAGGGCGCCATAGGCAGATCTGAGGGAATTATAAGCAAGTCAGCTAAACCTATGCTGTCCAAACATGCTGTCTAGGTAGGCATGACACTAGTTATTGAGACACTTCCCTCTGAGACTCAGTGTGGCTACTGTAGGGCGCCACCTGCATTAGAGACCGCAGAGAAACACACAGACTGCGTGCTGGAAATTAAAACCCGTCTTTATTGACTCTTTTCGAAAGGATAGACAAAGCATCGGTCACTTAAAAACAAACACAAATGTGGTTTGTTAAAGCATGACCTGCTGGCAGTCTTGACTGTCATGTCGGGTAAGTTAGCATGCTCGCTAGCTGGTGATCTTAAAACATGTCGCGTCCTTAACATATCCATCAGGTGGCTTTCTTTAAGAACACATGCAGTCTTCGTCGTGTTGAGTTGAGACAGCATGCAAAAGCGCGAAGCTCCTGTGCTCATGTTTTGTAAATAAGACGGACAACAGCAGCACATGCTAACGCGCAGCTAGCCGTCTAAACTTGACCCCAAACATCTTAGCGAGCTGTGCTTCAACAAGTCAAATGTTACGACAGCTAACGGGATGGACACACCGTCAACTCTCGCGTAAGTGACACCGAGCGACGAAATAACTGGAGTAACGTTAAATTCAGCAGCATGGATTAAAGCACTGTTTCGCTCGGATATCTGAAGTTTGAAGTGCGTTGATGATCACGCGAGTTGGCTAGCAGTGCTCGCTAGCTCAGCAACCCCAAACAAGCAAGTATTTCTCTTTACAGTAGATGTTTTTATTGTGCAGATGGGCTTGTTGCTTTAAAACACTCGTACTTGTGTATTGCAGCCTGTGAGGCCGTATATTGGTGTTGTAGATTAGATTTAATGTGTGCTGTCATGTATAATTCATATTTTTATGTAACTGTACAACCAGTTTGCAACACTGGTAATGTCTACTCTGATTGTTGATAAATTAACTGAGAACATGAGTCTGTAACCTGAAGGAAATGTCAGCTCCACTCATTTTACTTCTATTCATGCATAACTCATATATATACATACATACATACATACATACATTGGTGTTTCTTAAGGTATGGGCACTTCTGAAAAATAAATGAATAACCCTATCCCCTACCCTGGAAAATAAACCTAACCTCTTAATTTGAAATATGCATCCCAGGAGAACTGTAATTCTTATTTCTGAAAGCCATGAACAGTCATATAATTATGGACTGAGTTTAATGACATTCTGTGTTGGGAATAACATTTTAAACATTTTGTTTTGTAATAAAATTACATAAAATACATTGTAATATACAATTATTATTTGATTAATTTCATAGCTAGCATTTTATGTATCATAAATATAGACTATTAAAGTTATGTTTTCACATTTTTGCAGTGTTTTAGTTTGGCTGAAAGTTACACAGTAAAAATATTCTGTTCATAAAAAAAATTGCATCATGCTTCCATTTGTTATCTTTAGTTAATATGAACTAATAATTAATTAAAATACTTAAAAAAGCATTTTATTAAAATTAGTTACTGTTAATTTTAACATTTACTGGTGCATTGTTAAAATCAAAAGTTGTGTCTTTTAGTATTATCAGTGGAACTGAGCTGGCGTTAACTAACAATAAATAGCTAGTTTTATGTTTGTTAGCTAACATTAATATAGGTGAATAAATTCTGTAACAAATGCATTGCTTATAATTAATTAACATTAGTTAATGCATTAACAAATGTTAACTAATGGGACCTTATTGTAAAGTGTTATGGTCATATGTATCTTGATTTTTCTGAATTTACATCCTTATATTTCATCACTTTACAAACAGTGTTGTCTGCTTGATAAACAAGTACACTAATGTTTGGTGAAACACAGCCAAAGTTTTTGGAAAACTTATCATTTTTAGACAATTATATTTCATTTATTGTCCAAGTTCACTTCTTGTTTCAAGCATGTTATGTAATTAATCGATAAATGTAACTAATCGATATCACCATCATTCAACAAAAAGTCAGTTAATCACAGAATTTTATGACATTTGTATTTCGAGTTTTCTGAAATAAAGTAAAATCTGATAAAATAGATAAAGTAAAATCTCAAAATCTCAAAATTGACCAGTGCATTAAATGCTAGCTATGCCTGTAGTGTCTTGCTTAAATGTGTTTTTATAATAGATTTTCACAGTTTATGATTCAAAGTCTGGGTCTGGAAAGTAGCAAAAACTCATGATGCCATGGTAAAAAAAAGTTTCCAAGGTAGTTTTAAGGTGCACTTCATTGTTCAAAATGACAAAAGTTTAAGTCTGTATTAAAAATGTTTTATTAAAAATCAACCCCTGTGACACAGAAGTGCCTGTAGTTAAAGAAACGCCCATATACTGTATGTGCAAGGTTTTGTTAAAAGGAACTCTGATAAACCTCTGTCAGCTCAAATCTGTCTGTGCATCTTGGCCACATAATAGTTTTCACATTGAAAATGTTCATGTTAGGAAGAGAGCATGTGTTGTGGTTAGACACCCGTGCTTGAAGGTGATGTTTCATTAAAAAAAAAAATCTCCCCTGCAGGAAGTTGTGCACTCACTTTTGTCTTTTGCTGCAGAACATCACTCTGTTAAAGGTTTTTGCTCTTTCTGTTCTCTAAATCTTCTGTTTAGTAATATAGAGTAGATTAGGAAATTAATGTAGCTTGTTTCATCATGAGTTTTGTGAATGTGCAGTCTGTCAGGTTGTTTTGAGGTTCTAATGTTGTCAAGTTGTGCGGATTGTATGTGAGATGTCTCTATATTGATACAAGAGAAAAAACATACTGAAACTCTTGGAGTCCTAAACTCAAAAGTCCACAAAGAGCATTATTTGAAACCAAGCTGCCAAGATGACTCGTTCTGAACTTTTGCAACACATTTCCATCCATGTTTACACATCAGTGACAGGTATTGGGTGATCAGAAACTGGGCCTAGATTTCAGACATTTTCCTGCTGTTTTACGGATCTTTGTGAATACTAGGGTTGGGTATCGAGAACCAGTTCCAAATTTCCAAGAAATATCTGTGGATGTAATAAGACGTGCACATTTCAATTCAGTTTATTGATTCATGTGTGCATATTTTAAAGTGATTTTAAACCATTCAGCAATTTGGCATTTGGGCGCTTTTCTGTCCTGGGTGCACAAAAATCCGCCTCTCATATAGTGCATGAATACTAAATTAAAGCTCTCTTTTTCACATTTTTGTGATTGAGCATTAGGTGTGTAACGGTACACAAACATGACAGTTTGGTAAAATATATTTTTTATAATTAAACAATGTTTTACTGAACAAATTGCTCTTTCTTTAAATGAATTCAATTAGAATTAAAATGTTCTTTAAATCTACCTCATAAAATAAAATAAAAAAATCTATAAAAATCTGCCTCTAAAGGGAGCCCTTTTACACTAGGCCTACTGTAAGGTTGCAATTAACCACAGAGCCCAAACTTAAATTTAATTAGGCTACTATTTATTTTTAACTATATTAATCAACACTCAAATTAAATAATTGTATGCAAACATGTAAATTGCACTCAATGCAGTTTTTAAATGCAGTTTCTAAAGTATACAGTTTCTATTTGTTGTTGAAATATAACCATTTACACAGTGGCTATCATAACTTGTTTGGTAACACTTTACAGTAAGGTTCATTAGTTAACATTAGTTAACAACATTAGTAAACATGAACTAAGAACGAACAATACTTCTACAGCGTTTATTAATCTTAGTTAATGTTAATTTCAACATTTACTAATGCATTATTAAAATCACATTAACATTAATGCACTATGAACTAACATGAATAAACAATGAACAACTGTATTTTCCTTAACTAACATTAACAAAGATTAATAATAGTGTAATAAATGCATTGTTCATTGTTTATGTTAGTTAATACATTACCTAACCCTAACTAATGTTAACAAACCTTATTGTAAGTGTTAACTCTTGTTAAATAATAGTTTTATTTTAACATAGCCTACATTAATAATTTAAGACGTCACTATAAGATAAAGTAAAATATAATTAGGATATACTCTAATATTTCACGAAATGCTTAATTTCTTCTGGTGAACTGACCAGCTGTGGATACTGATGACTTGCCTGAGGTAAATGAAATGCTACGTGACGTTTTGTTTACAAGCCATTTTAATCACATCTTTCCATGAGTGAAACACTGATTGTGCGATTACATGAGGCATGAGATGTTAATTCATGTTTATTTCACATTAAAACTAGTAAAGAGGAAGGGATGATCGCGCTCTGCGCTGCCATCAGAACTGAGGCGTTTATACAGCGATCTGTCGCGTAGGGCTGCACGATTAATCAAATGTGATTGTCATGCACATCTTGTCAGTAAAGCCGGTTCTGTGATTAGTAGTAAATCTCCATCACCTGCTTTGAGAAGGAGCAACATTTACTACACAGAGCTGTAGTTCTCTGACAAGCTACGCAAAAAAATTGCAGATGATATAATCGTACGATTATGAAATTGAAGAAATCCTTCGCGATAATGAAAGCTGTTTGCGTAGCTTCTCAGTAAACTACGGCTTAAGACATGTACTACACTACTGTGTAGTAAATGCTGCTCCTTCTGAAAGCACCTGAAAATACCATATTTAATAACATGTTTTTACTCCAAACTCACTTCATAACGTCAGCTGAGTGTTTGAAATAAATCCCTCTGTGAGATGATGTGGCTTCTTACACAGAATAAGGCACGCAACATATTTCATAGTATTCTAAGCAGTGATAAAGGCTATGTCGATTAGACTGAAAATTATAATAAGAAGAACTCAGATAAACCATATATTGTCACAGTGGTGTGTTTATTAGTCACGTTGAATCAATGAAAGTATTTAAATCTTCTGTTTATCCAGCTACCGCTATAGGCATTTCCTGGGTTTCTTCTGCGGGGCGTATTTGGACTTTCCGCGCGAGAGCGCCCTCTGGCCCTCGGATGGAGATTTACTACTGATCACAGAACCATGCTTCACTGAAAGATACGCATGACAATCGCAGCTTCTGCCTAATCGAGATTTCGATTTCATTTCGATTTATTGTGCAGCCCTACTATCGCAGTACCTCAAAAAGCACCAAAATGCTATTTATTGTCTGAATTTCCTGAAAAAATTGAATGATTTGTACGGTACACGTGCGTACCGAACTGAAAGACCCAAATACGTGTACTGTTACACCCCTATTGAACATACAAACACACACAATTATGTAAAACAATCTTTGTAAACACAGTCTATTTTGTCTTAAGTCAACGGAAACAATTGAGAAAGAAAATGCATGTATGTTGGATATGTATTTAACGGTGGGAATCTTTTGGTACCTCACAGTTCAATTCAAATCGATTCTTGGGGTCACGAGTCGATTAAAAATCGATTCATGATTTTCTGATTTTTAATCACGATTCAAGATTAATTTATTTTTTTATCAAATTTTTGGTGCACACTGGATGTCAAACACACCAGTATTTTGATACAAAAACACACCGGTCTATAGCATTAGTAGTCCTGACTCAAGAAATCAGTGTTTCCTATTAACTATTAACTGCCTAATAATTCAAAAATATTTTACACTTCACATAAGAGATGTGCTCGAATCTGAATACCTGTTCGGAAAGGAATTGACGAGTACCACAGAACCCCCGACGCTACAGATCTCTGTGCACTAGAACATCTCTACCTTAAACAGCTAACAGAGAAATTATTACCTGTTTTCTGTAATTAATTTCTCCATTTCTATCTATTGCCTGTCCTGTTATGTAAATACATATGCATATTTTCATTTATACAGCTGTACAGTAAATAATGCAGAAATCTGTACATAAATCTTCTGTTCCAGATTTGTACCGCATTATTATTATTATTATTATTATTATTATTATTATTATTATTATTATTATTACTAATTATTTTTTTGTTTTTCTCTTTAGTCTTACTTATTTAATTGTTCTTTTCTGTTTTCATGTCATATATATATGTATGTATGTGCCAAGAGCTTCTGAAAAACCACAACAAACACTTGGCAAATAAGCTAATTCTGATTCTAAAGGGAATAAATAGGAGATGGGGAAAATATATATATTTCAATGCATTCTCTTGCCATTATCATTGGGTAATTATACTGTGTGTGTATGTATATGTGTGTATATATATATATATATATATATATATATATATATATATATATATATACAGGGCTTGACATTAAGCATTCTCATGTGGTTGTCCTTCGGACAAGTAAATTTGTCATTTACTTGTCCGAGTATAAAAGTTACTTGCCCGGAGAGAATTTTTTTTTTTTTTTAATTTTTTTTTTTTTTTTTGAGTTATAAATATAATTATTTATTGTAGTTATACAAAACACATTTAGTTTATTTAGTTAGATTTTTCTTTTTAAATAAAATAATAAAGTGTGATAGCACTGTTATATTTTAAAATAAAAAGGGAGTGTTAATTACAAATATAATTATTTTATATTAAACTTAAAAATAAAATGCTAATATTTACTACTATTTTATATATGAATTTTCAAACTTAATTTTTTTATTTTTTAATTAGTTCAATTTAATCAGACAATTAGTATAATAAGACATTTGAGCTGTTACCAAACAAATGAAATCAGTATCAACAAAATTCATCTTTGCAATGCAGAGGAAACACAGAAGCTGCATCTGAATTGGAATAGATATATTTACCCACTGTTTAATGCAGCTCTGAGGGACATGGAATGCTTTAATCTGCAGTTACAAATGAATAAATAATGTTTTGATTCATAAAACGTTGAATACTGATATTTGAAATTATTTAAAAAATGAAAAGATATTTTAAATGTGAAATTAAAACCACCAGTAGGTGGCATCAAGTCACTGTTTATAAGCGAGGCATTGCGACTGAACCGAATCATTTAAACGGATTCATTCAGGCACGAAACGCCGTCATGTTGCTCAGAGACGCAAAACAGTGCTGTGGCTGTGTTTGGAATGATTTTTGTTGGTGAAACAGAGCAGAAACAGGAAATATGGTGTCTAAAACGTAAGTCTCTTAATGATAACTTCTTGTTTATTGAACTGTTGCATAAAATCACATTTGTAATCATGATGGTTTTTAGAGCAAAAAAAAAAAAAAAAAGTGGGGGCGCTCGATCTTCGTGTGAAACTATATGAAATTATATAAATATATACATTTTCTGCTCCATATCTTGAATTTTCTGATCATTCTTCATACATTGTAATACTGAATAATGCAGTGAAAGAACGACGACTTTACGTAATGTATGCGTGCACTCTGTAGGTGTGTTTTGTTTGATTCTTGCAATACACTCGTTAAAACAACAGTTACGAAATTATCGCAAACGATATATATCGCACACCCCTATAACAAAGGCTATATCATAAATAAAGTCAGTCATTACTGTTTTTGGTATTGACTTTTTCAAGTTGCTTGTCCGATTGGGCAAGTAAATTTCTCTTTCACTTGTCCGTCCAAAACATTCACTTGTCCCGGACAAGCGTTAATGTCGAGCCCTGATATATATATATATATATATATATATATATATATATATATATATATATATACACACACATAGTGGGTACGGAAAGTATTCAGACCCCCTTAAATTTTTCACTCTTTGTTATATTGCAGCCATTTGCTAAAATCATTTGTTCATTTCCTCATTAATCTTTCCCAAAAAGACTCATGGCTGTATTCGATCAAAAGGGTGCTTCTACTAAATACTGAGCAAAGGGTCTGAATACTTAGGACCATGTGATATTTCAGTTTTTCTTTTTTAATAAATCTGCAAAAATGTCAACAATTCTGTGTTTTTCTGTCAATATGGGGTGCTGTGTGTACATTAATGAGGAAAAAAAAATGAACTTAAATGATTTTAGCAAATGGCTGCAATATAACAAAGAGTGAAAAATTTAAGGGGGTCTGAATACTTTCCGTACCCACTGTGTGTGTGTGTGTATGTATGTGTATATATATATATATATATATATATATATATATATATATATATATATATATATATATATATATATATATATATGTGTATATATATATATATATATATGTGTATATATATATATATATATATATATATATATATATATATATATATATATATATATATATTATACACATACATACAGGTGCATCTCAATAAATTAGAATGTCATGAAAAAGTTTATTTCAGTAATTCAACTCAAATTGTGAAACTCGTATTAAATAAATTCAGTGCACACAGACTGAAGTAGTTTAAGTATTTGGTTCTTTTAATTGTGATGATTTTGGCTCACATCTCAACAAATTAGAATATGGTGAAATGCCAATCAGCTAATCAACTCAAAACACCAGCAAAGGTTTCCTGAGCCTTTAAAATGGTCTCTCAGTTTGGTTCACTAGGCTACACAATCATGGGGAAGACTGCTGATCTGACAGTTGTCCAGAAGACAATCATTGACACCTTCACAAGGAGGGTACAAACATTCATTGCCAAAGAAGCTGGCTGTTCACAGAGTGCTATATCCAAGCATGTTAACAGAAAGTTGAGTGGAAGGAAAAAGTGCGGAAGAAAAAGATGCACAACCAACCGAGAGAACCGCAGCCTTATGAGGATTGTCAAGCAAAATCGATTCAAGAATTTGGGTGAACTTCATAAGGAATGGACTGAGGCTGGGGTCAAGGCATCAAGAGCCACCACACACAGATGTGTCAAGGAATTTAGCTACAATTGTCATATTCCTCTTGTTAAGCCACTCCTGAACCACAGACAACGTCAGAGGCGTCGTACCTGGGCTAAGGAGAAGAAGAACTGGACTGTTGCCCAGTGGTCCAAAGTCCTCTTTTCAGATGAGAGCAAGTTTTGTATTTCATTTGGAAACCAAGGTCCTAGAGTCTGGAGGAAGGGTGGAGAAGCTCATAGCCCAAGTTGCTTGAAGTCCAGTGTTAAGTTTTCACAGTCTGTGATGATTTGGGGTGCAATGTCATCTGCTGGTGTTGGTCCATTTTGTTTTTTGAAAACCAAAGTCATTGCACCCGTTTACCAAGAATTTTGGAGCACTTCATGCTTCCTTCTGCTGACCAGCTTTTTAAAGATGCTAATTTCATTTTCCAGCAGGATTTGGCACCTGCCCACACTGCCAAAAGCACCAAAAGTTGGTTAAATGACCATGGTGTTGGTGTGCTTGACTGGCCAGCAAACTCACCAGACCTGAAACCCATAGAGAATCTATGGGGTATTGTCAAGAGGAAAATGAGAAACAAGAAACCAAAAAAGGCAGATGAGCTGAAGACCACTGTCAAAGAAACCTGGACTTCCATACCACCTCAGCAGTGTCACAAACTGATCACATCCATGCCACGCCGAATTGAGGCAGTAATTAAAGGAGCCCCTTCCAAGTATTGAGTACATATACAGTAAATGAACATACTTTCCAGAAGGCCAACAGTTCACTAAAAATGTTTTTTTTTTTTATTGTTCTTATGAAGTATTCTAATTTGTTGAGATAGTGAATTGGTGGGTTTTTGTTAAATGTGAGCCAAAATCATCACAATTAAAAGAACCAAAGACTTAAACTACTTCAGTCTGTGTGCATTGAATTTATTTAATACACGAGTTTCACAATTTGAGTTGAATTACTGAAATAAATGAAGTTTTTCACAACATTCTAATTTGAGATGCACCTGTATATACATGTATGTATGTGTGTGTGTGTGTGTGTGTGTGTGTGTGTGTGTGTGTGTGTGTGTGTATGTGTATATATATATATATATATATATATATATATATATATATATATATATATATATATATATATATATATATATATATATATATATAATACATACATACATACACACACACTTGTATACACATTTTACAAGATTAGATGTTTGTCAGTGGTTCTCAGAATCTGCAAATCATTCGCCATCGTCCTATCAGTCATCTCTCCTTACACTGTTTATGTGGTAAGTGAAATTTTATGTACTGTAATGTAACAGGCAACTGCTAGTGGCTCCGTAGAGTGCGTTGTTAGTTTTCTGTGCCATTCCAAATACGGATTCACTATTCGGGCACAACTTCCCACAATAACAAAAGATCAATAGTTAATATAATATTTTTTCAAAGACTTGCCCTCACTGAAAATGGGGCAGGATGTATTTGTTTTTCCTCCTCCATTCTCATGTTATTATATATTAACTAGAAAATCAATTTTTGAAATGTGTGAATGATGTGAATCACTATAAGACTGAATCACAATTCATATGTGAATCGATTATTTCCCCCACCCCTAGTCTTAAAGTGACAGCAGCCTGTAATTCCTGCTGCTGTCTGTGCCATTAATGTTAATCAAAGAACTGAAGAAAAAGAAATTCACTGGCTAATCTTGGTTTAATAATTTTTGTAACTTTACCAAGGATTAGGCCTATTCTATATTTTATATATAAAAAGAAAACTATGCAGTATTATGTTTCATTACATTAGATTTCAGTTTCTGTACCTGAACTTTGGTCAGTTATATTTATTTGTGCTACTGCTAATTAATTTGTGTTTTCTTATTTTATTGCTGTTTACTGTACTTGTCTTTACTAATCTATATTAGTTGGTCTAGTTCCCTCATTTAAATGTTCTTTATACTGCAAATTTTTGTTCTGTAGGCTGCTGATTTTTTTTTTATTCATTATATTTGGCTGCAACAATGTTTTGCAAAAGGACACAGAATAAATATATTTGATCTCTAAATATTTGATGTTTTTATAGCTTATTGAAATTGAAACTGGGAATTGAGAAGCAGAATCAAAATCAGAATTGCTAAAATTCGAACAATACCCAACCCTAGTGAATACAGGCTTTGCATAGATGCTGTTATTTGAAGGATGATGGTTATTGAATCATTATTGAAGACTGTTAATGAAAGGTTTGTTCTGCCTGAGTTTGCTGCTGTCATCAAGCCCTCTTATTTTTTTCAACCATCCATGTGCGAATGAGTTGTTGCAGTACCTGCATCCCATAGAGGATTCCTAAATATAGAAAGGGCACAAGGGGAATCTGAAAGCTTGCAACAGTGCAAACAATAGTCAGTTATTGATAAATAAACACAATCAAGGTTCGCTTGTAGAGCAATCCAATATTCACATTGAGCACAGCACAGGTTAAAGTCAATGTCTGTCTGTGATGTTGGCCAAAAACTCTGCCTTCTGAGTCTGGTCAATCAGTCAAGGCCTGATAGTAAAACTATAGGCTTTAACTGTAAAAGCACAGCTGGCAGTTTTCACAACTTTTTTTTCTTGGAGGAAATTTCATAATCTTCTGATGACCTTTGTGTCCAGTTTTATTTTATGTTGCCATAGCAAACAGCAGCAATGATGACGGTCCCAGCACTGATATTATTGCACTTCCTCAAGACTCAGTTCCTTTTGTGCTTTATGTGGTATTTGTTCATGGCACTAGCTATTTAAAATCATCTGCCTGAGCTGGTATACATTTTTCAAAAGCTTAATATGGTTTTGATTCTCAATAAAGTCAACTGTAAGAACAAACATAGCTAAACTTTGACTTTTTACCTGGTTTGATATTAAGTTTCTTTATGGCAGTGGCTATTGTGTTGCAGTATTTATCCACAAAATGGAGGTAACAGACCCTAGTTTGCTGATCAGACAAACAACATAATATTACTGCTGAATTAATAATATTGATTTATCAATATTCATTTTTCATTAAATCCCACACTGTAAAAAAAATTCTGTAGTTTTTACAAAAAAAAAAAAAATTGCCAGCTCTGGTTGCCAGAATAATTTTGTAAAAAATACATAAAAACTGTAAACACATTTACGGCCAAAAACTGTAAATTGTACAGTATAAAACTGTAATTTACAAACAAGAAAATTTGAATGTAAACCAGTAAATTCAACAACGCACACTGCTATTAAAATCTGTTTTGTACCTTTAACATACTGACAACCACCATAATAATGCAGGTGGTAAAAGAGAAAGCCACATGAAGAATCAAAACTCATCACAAGTAGCTTCGCCACAAGCAGAAGTATATACTAATATATAGAAGGTGTACAGTGTCATTCATGCAAACACAAAACACCATCATGGTAACACACGACACTTAAATAATGCAATAAACATTCATTAAACAATAGAAGATGTAACATAAAGCCCAAATGTACATGACTTATAACAAAAACTATTAAAAAACATGATTATTTAAGCAAAATACTTTCAAACGCGGAGAATACTGGATTTATAACCAATTCTGGGAATATAAATTTACAGTTTTTGACTAAATTATACATTGATTTATTCGATTTACTTGTAAAAACTGTACAATTAACAGCATTTTACTGTAAAATTACATTAATTGTCTGGTTAGATCTTTTACAGTTTTTCCCTGTATATAGAACAGGAATTTACTGTTAACCTATTTACAGTTTTTTTCTGTAGTGTTTTTACAAAATTTTACAGTTAAAATTACACTTATTTTTTACAGTGCAAGAATTTATCTTCTAGTCTATGCTATTTTCAGTTATACCGTATCTCCCAAAAGTGAGTACACCCCTCACATTTGGGCAACTATTTTAGTATATCTTCTCAAGGGACAATATTATAGAAATGAAACTTTAGAGTAGTCAGTGTGCAACTTGTATAGCAGTAAAGATTTACTGTCCTCTGAAAATAACTCAACATACAGCCATTATTGTCAAAAAAGGTGGCAACAAAAGTGAGTACACCTTAAGTGATAACAGCTATATGTTGTTTAACCATGCAAAGCCACATGACCTATTCATCATGTTCATGTTTTTGTCTGCTTGACAGGACTATACAAATTTGTGTATCTTTTATTAGAGCAGTTAAAATTTGGTGCTTTGAGTACAATTCTCTCATACTGACCACTGGATGTTCAACATGGCACCTCATGGCAAAGAACTCTCTGAGGATTTGAGAATTAGAATTGTTGCTCTACACAAAGATAGCCTAGGCTATAAGAAGAACAGTAACACCCTTAAACTGAGTTACAGTACAGTGGTCAGGGTCATACAGAGGTTTTCCAAGACTGGTTCTACTCGGAACAGGCCTCGCAAGGGTCAATCAAAGAAGTTAGGTTCTCACGCTGTGCGTCAGGTGCAGAAACTGGCTTCAAAAAACAGACGCATGAGTGCTGAGGTTGCAGAAGTGAAAGGTCAGCTTGTCAGTACTCAGACCATACGCCGCACAATGCAACAAGTCGGTTTGCATGGCCATCGTTCCAGAAGGAAGCCTCTTCTAAAGCTGGCTCACAAAAAAGCCTGCAAACAGTTTGCTGAAGAAAACCTGTCCAAGAGCATGAATTACTGGAACCATGTCCTGTGGTGTGATGAGATGAAGATAAACTTGTTTGGCTCAGATGGTGTCCAGCATGTGTGGTGACGCCCTGGTGAGGAGTACCAAGAGAGTTGTGTCTTGCCTACAGTCAGGCATGGTGGTGGTAGCATCATGGTCTGGGTCTGCATGAGTGCTGCTGGTACTGGGGAGCTGTGGTTCATTGAGGGAAACATGGATTCCAACATGTACTGTGACATTCTGAAGCAGAACATGATGCCCTCCCTTCAGAAACTGGGCTGAACAGCATTTTTCCAACATGATAACGAATATGCACACCGCCAAGATGACAACTGCCTTGCTGATGAAGATGAAGGTGATGGAGTGGCCAAGTATGTCACCAGACCTGAAACCTATTGAGCACATGTGGGGCATCCTCAAGTGTAAGGTGGAGAAGACCATGTGTCTAACATCCAGCAGCATTATGGAGGAGTGGAAGAGGATCCCAGCAACAACCTGTGCAGCTCTGGTCAATTCCGTGCCCAGGAGGATTAAAGCAGTGCTAGATAACAATGGTGTCACTACAAAATATTGACACTTTGGACACAGTTTTGGCATGTTCACTTAGGGTGTACTCATTTTTGTTGCCAGTTATTTGGACAATAATGGCTATATGTTGAGTTATTTTTAGAGGACAGTAAATTCGTGCTTCTATACAAGCTGCACATTGACTACTCTAAAATATATCCAAGGTTCATTTGTGTAGTATTGTCCCTTGAGAAGATATACTAAAATTGTTGCTGAAATGTGAGGGGTGTACTCACTTTTCTGAGATACTGTAGAACTAACCATTATTTGTAGCACACTTCTCATTCACAGTAATTATCAGCATAATTTTTGTGCTTTGTTACATTTGACATGAATTTATTACAATTGCAAACAATAAATGCAGTTTTGAGGCATTTTAATGTGGCTTGACAGATCTATCTGCCTCATGAACCAATCATCTCTTCTTCACTACTAGTTTTAGAATGAAATGATAAAAATAACAGACATGATTAAACTGAAATAACTTGGTCAGTGTTAATATTAAATACATTTGGTTAATTATTTGGCTATTAAATAAACTTTATTTTTGGTTAATGAACCAAAAATGAACATGAAACGTGAATTTAATAAATGTAAATAACATTTATTATGTAAATGACAGATGAGAGATGTAACACTTATGTTGACACTAGAGATAAGAAATCCCTGCTCAAGAAAGCACATGTACAGGCCCGTCTGAAGTTTGCCAATGATTCAGAGGAGAACTGGGTGAAAGTGATGTGGTCAGATGAGACCAAAATTGAGCTCTTTGGCATCAACTCAACTCGCCGTGTTTGGAGGAGGAGGAATGCTCCCTATGACCCCAAGAACACCATCCCCACTGTCAAACATGGAGGTGGAAACATTACATTTTGGGGGTGTTTTTCTGCTAAGGGGACAGGACAACTGCACCGCATCAAAGGGATGATGGATGGGGCCATGTACCGTCAGGGCCAGGGCATTGAAAACAGCCAGGGCATTGAAAATGTGTTGTGGATGGGTATTCCAGCATGACAGTGACCCAAAACACATAGTCAAGGCAACAAAGGAGTGGCTCGAGAAGAAGCACATTAAGGTCCTGAAGTGGCCTAGCCAGTCTCCAGATCTTAATCACAGAAAATCTATGGAGGGAGCTGAAGGTTCGAGTTGTCAAACGTCAGCCTCGAAACCTTAATGACTTGGAGAGGATCTGCAAAGAGGAGTGGGACAAAATCCCTCCTGAGATGTGTGCAAACCTGGTGGCCAACTACAAGAAACGTCTGACCTCTGTGATTGCCAAGGGTTTTGCCACCAAGTACTAAGTCATGTTTTGCGAAGTGGTCAAATACTTATTTGACTCATTAAAATGCAAATCAATTTATAACTTTTTTGAAAGGCATTTTTACCATTAAAATTATAGACTGATCATTTCTTTGTCAGTGGGCAAACGTACAAAATCAGCAAGGGATCAAATAATTTTTTCCCCCCACTGTAAGCACGACCGGAAGGAGCGGAAGCGGTCGACTGTGGCATAATGAAAGCTCCGCTGCTTTCGAGCCGTGTGTCATGCTCGTCTCTCATTAGCAGTTGCTTCAGCCGCCTCGTTTTGCTTCACCAGCTTTCTGCCTCAGCCTGCGTCATACTACGACATTAATAAATCTTTAATACATTAGCTCATCCGTGAACATGATTTCTGCCCGAGTCTCGTCAGATTGCATCGGCTGTGGGGATGAAGTCGACAACTCCCATGATTCCACACTCAGTCACGGTCAGGTCTCCTGTCAATCAAACTGGCAAAGGGTGAATTTAAAAAATAAATAAATAAAAACATTAAATATAGTGAGAACATGTCCAGTGAGAACGGCCCCCTGGTCATGTTCAGATCATTTAATTCTTAATTCTCAATTCTCATTTCTTAAATTATAAATGATCATTATCAGTAATTCCACTAATTTTCCCAATTATTGCCTAATAACTTAACGGTTCCTGATTTATTGTGCACCTCTACTTTGTAAGCCTATTTGTTTTGTGTTGTGTTTTGGTTTGGTTATTTGTGTGTTTCTTGGGGTGGTTAATAAGTTCTTATTTACATCATTTCAAGGCTTTAAAATTTGTTGGTAGATGTGATAAAATGAATTGCTTCTAAAGTCTTCACAAGACTTTGAATGTGAAGTTTGAAGGTGAAATTTGCTTTTGCACTGATACTTAAGTTTTCTACATTGACTTGAAGGAGGAGCTTAATGATTGGTTCATTTCCTTGTATTGTTTTTGCACAACAAAATATATCAAGCAAATATGTTCTGCTTTATTAGTAACCATCCGGTCATCTACTGGTAATCTGACTGTTCTCTTTCTCCACGTGTCCACCACCAGGTGAATGTTGCTCTTTTGTCTCTCATCGCTTGTGTCTCTGTGATGGACATGGAGACAGCTGTCTGTGAGCCACTTTGCCAGAATGGTGATGTCCACCATGAGGAGCTTTGCCCGAAGCAGCCCCCCGTTCTCAGGATCCACCTCTACCACAGCAGCCAGAGCGACGCTAACTGCACCTCTCTCTGCTACCCACCAGGAGAATACGTCACCGAAGAGCTCATCGTCAACGCTGCCAAGGAGTGCGGTCAGTCATGCCCATCATATAGCATAGAAAAGAAGTGATAAATGTATTTTGAGTTCATAAAGTAGATTTGAATTAGGCATTCTGATAAAGAATAACACATTATTCAACACCGTAAGTGTTCTACCCAGATGCAGTGTGATAAATCCCTTCCATGGAGTTTTTGTCCAAAGAAACATTAGTCTGTGACCAACATCTCACAACATGACATTTTGTCGGTTGCTTAGTTGGGATCTATATGTTTTGTTGCACTAGGTAGGCTCTTTCACTATGAAATTTCATTATATCAAAAATTGTGATGCTCACAACTGTGTATCAAACAACAATGATTGTGTCACACCACATTTTCGCTTTCAGCTGAACGTAAATAGAAAAGTTGTCACGTTGCGCCTGCATAGGATACGTTTTAAAGTGATTTTCCACAAAAAGAGGTTGGGGGGGGGACCCATATATACAAATTGATTATTGATAACACAGTGTCTTCAGGTTGTTGGGTGGTTTTTTTTTTTCAGATTTTTTTTATTGTACTTTCTGAGATTATTGTGTAAACAGTCAGTTATTAGGTACACGTTGGGGACTCTCACATCAATCTGGTGCAGTATCGATGACTTATATATAAGATCCTGTCAGTCCACCTGTGTTTACGGTTTAATAAAGATAAACATCAGCCCAGGAGCCATCAGCTCGTACCCAGCAGGGTATTGGTGACAGACGTGTGATGGTATTTCAAGATGTCTTTTTTTTTTTTTTTTTTTCAGCAGACTTCCTTTATATCATTTTAACCTCTAAACATGCTGCTGCTATTAAACGGGCTAGTAAATGCATATGTGATTGGTATCAATCATTCTGAGGAAATTTATAGAAACAACTTCATTTGTCTATGCACTTAAGGAAATTCCTTTTTATTTTTTTATTTGTTTCATTGCATCAGCTAATAAATGCTTTCCACCATTTAGCATCTGGCAAATAGTGTGTATGTTTTGGTGTTAAGTACCCTTATCTTGAATATTTATTCATTTATTTGATGATCAAAATATAAGGAATTAATTATTAATTACATTAAATGTATTAATTAAAAGGAAAGGCCTGTTCACACATAGCAGGAAATTTCACCATTTTAGCAATAAGATTTTTGAAGTGTGTGTGTATAGTTTAAAAGTTTGGGATCATTTCGGATTTTTCAAAGGTATCAGTGAAGCCTCTTATGGATGCATTTATGTGATAAATCAATATTGTGAAATATTATTACAATTTAAAATAACTGTTTTCTATTTGAATATAACATTTCTATGATTTATTATGAATCATTCTAAATAATAATATTCTAATAAGGAGAATTCTATTCCAATAATGAACTAGTTAACATCACAAATGGACTATATGGTTGTAACACCGCTGCTCAGTTAGTTGATCATCATTACCCATCCCTAGTTTGCATGTGCAGGCTTTTCTAACTTTACACTGTGTGTTTTGGTGTGAAAAATGGTTAGCATTTGTGTTTGGGCCTTCAAGGCTAATTCAAGGCTTCCCTCATTAGCACCTGTTCTTTATGTTGATATGTTTCTCACAGGAGTGTCTCCAGTCTACTGCAGCCTGTTTGGGCTGTACAAAGAAGATGAAAGTTTCTGGTTATCACCCAATCATGTTCTCCATTTAGACGAAACAGCCAATGAGAGTTTGTTATTCAGAATTAGGTAGGCTCCATCTTTCACTTGACTAAACTGGTTAATATTATTTTATGGCTTTTGTCTTCTCTGTCTCATTTCATTCAGCCTGCGATTTAGTGAATGTGATATTTTCTGTCAGGTACTATTTTCCCGGATGGTACAGTTGTGGGGCGTCCCGAGCGTACCGCTATGGAGTGACTAAAGGATCTGAGAGTCCTGTCCTGGATGACTACGTTATGTCTTACCTCTTTGCTCAGGTGAGGCTTCCCCACATCAGCTTTGTATTAAAGAAATGACCTTTAATTGTGAATTAAGTGTTTTTTGTGCTGTCAGTGGATACTGAATCACCATAGCAACAGTGTTTTACAATTACACTTCACTTGGCCTGAAATCTGAGCATATCTTGCGTAATTGAGCCCATCTATATATAATTTAATTGCAGTTTGGCCTAGTTTATCTTCTCAGAGAATAGACAGTCTTGGTTTCGGATTTTAGAGTGTGTAAATGTGAATTACGCTAGTGTATATCTGCACGGATAAAGGCCCCTATTTACTAAACAAATGATAAATAAAGGAAACTCATGCTGGCCGCTCTCTGACTGTATTGAGTGGGCTTGTTTTGTGGCGCCTGTTCGTCTTCCACCAACAGTCTGGTATGCGATGACTGTCACTGTGGGGAACATGATTGATCTGTTTTTTTATACATAACTATTATATTGTCTCTTGTTAAGTGTCACTCTCGCAAGCACAAATTACGGATAATTCAATGTTTTACATTGTCTGAAGAACATGTTTCCATGAAAATCGCAGCCACCTTTGAAACAAATACCTGTATAGAATCCTTAGTATAGCAAATAAGAAAGCAAGCAACCCGTTTTGCCTAATCCTGAAGACTGGATAGTACATGATATTTTTTTAATGGAGAAGGTCACTTATGATTTGAGATTAAAGTCTCATTTGTTTTCACTACTATGGGGAGATTGGATTGAGTATATATCCCCTATACGTTTACATTTAGTTAAATGCAGACATTCAATGGGGGTTGAGTTAAAATGTTTTAGTTGTGAGTTTATTCATTGATGGTTGGGTATCTGTTTATTATTGTTATTATTTTATAGGGAATGTATGAGATTTATCCCGATGAATGAAAGTTATAAAATCCCTTTCATAATGTAATTAATAATGTTACTATTATTTATTTATTTATTTTTTTATTTATATATTTTTATTGTTTTTTTTGTTTGTTTGTTTGTTTGTTTGTTTGTTTGTTTGTTTTTTGAATACTTAAGTGTGTCAGACTGGAATTTTAAGTAATTCCCTCTACATATATATGTTTATATAAATTACTGGTTAAATAAAGAAAACTAATAAAATTTAAAGAAAGTAAGAAAGCAATAAAATCGCAGCCATAATGAACCACAATGCTTGATATTAAAATTCTTGTCTACTGTGTCTAAATGCATTATTAAGAGTCAGAGTAAAACACTAAAATCAGAGATTGTTTTAAATGTAATCTAAAATAATGAAATTACTTTTAAGATCAAATTTAAACAGTGTTATTAAATTATTAGTGCTATAAGTAAGTGTTAGCAAGGTAATGTAAATGTAAACGTGGAGGAAATGGGCCGCACAGTTAAACAATCCATTGTTGTCCAATAATAATAAATAAAAAAATCTCTAACATTGGCCAGTAACCAGTATGGTACCGATATATCCAGCATGCTTTGTTAAAATGTTTTGCATTGTCATAGCCCAAAGAGATGTCTTTACCTGTAAATATCCTTGAATGTAGGTTACCATCACTGTTGGCCATTTTATTCAGTGACCAAAAAACTCATTATAGGGGAAGCCGTGTTTCGGCGGAAGTCAGATGACCGTCATGTTGAGGTCATTCATGGAGAGAACAGGCTTATGGTGGTTTAAAATTAAGCTGTGATGTGTTTGGAAGTGAACTCTATCTGACCCCGTTGGATTACATGGGTTTATGTCCTGTAAATGTGCAAGTCTGACACAGACAGGAGTCGTTTTTAACCTGGCTGTTGAGGCAGCAGCTTTGCAGTGTCATCTTGTGCACACTTGTCAGTCAGTCTGCAGCTGCTTTTCTTCGTGGCTTAGTTCTGATGTGGTTTTCTATGGAACACTCATATTAATGCACACGAGTGATGTAGTGTTTGTTTACTGATGCTTGTTTGACATACCATGTTTAATAAATTGTGTTTTTGGTGTATAACCCCAAAACCATAGTGAATAAGTGTTTTAAACTTAACATAAACTTAATAATGCTTAATGTCATTAACCCAGGGTCATTTTTAGATCTAGACCATTATACCTGCTAGGCTAATTAATTGGCTGGTAAGTAGCATTTTGAGAGTTGGTTACAGAAAGTGTGCCAAATTGGCGAAATACCAGTAGTCAGCATTCAGCCTATAGGGAGTCCCGTAAATTGATAATTGATGTTCTGTTCTCAAATATTTTGTGATTTTCCAATACAAATTTGTAAACATCTATCAATCATCTATGTAATTGTTTTATTCAAATAAAAAACAAATAATAGTTTGTGAATTATAAAAAATAAAAAAAAACCTAATGTAATATATAAAACCTAATGTAATATATATGTGGGTAGTTGACGTATCAATGTGTCCTATGGTGTGATGGAAAAATGTAAAAAAAAAAAAATATAATAAAAAAAAAAAAACCTTTAACATTGAAGATAACCCCCTCTCATGCTATTTGTAACTAAGAATGAAGATACATTTTTCTCATGTTATTTGTATGTTGTTTTTTGTTTTTTTCTACATTTTTGCTATATCACACCATAGGTCCAATTTTTATGTCAACTACCTGTGTGTGTGTCTATATGTATGTATGTGTGTGTATATGTATATATATTAGGGCTGTCAATCGATTAAAATATTTAATTGCGATTAATCGCATGACTGTCATGAGTTAACTCATGATTAATCGCAATTTAATTACACTTTTTTTATCTGTTGTAAATGTACCTTAAATTAATATTTTTCAAGTTTTTAATACTCTAATTGACATGGGCATGGACAAATATGGCTGCTTTATGCAATATATGTTTATTTTTAATGAAACCATAGTTAATCTAGAGCATGAAGACTGGACATGTTTCAAAGGTCATAGATGTTTTTTCAAAGAACTTGTTCATGTCTATTATACACATGAAAAAAGAACATAGAAATACCAGGTTCCCATTACTTCTCTTTATTTGCACTGAGCAATTGACTCAGACAAGCCTGTTTACATTTTCACACTACAGGGCGGCTCACTTCTTCTGAACATGCTAAATGTACATTTATTATTTATCATTACATTTGTTTGCCTCTCTGTGCCCACATACTGTATTTTGATGCAGCTAAATTCTCAATAAAACTGTTTTCATTGATTTTTTTTTCATAGATATATTTTCTGTTGTCAGGAAAAAGAGAGGGAAAGAGAGACCTCGCACTTGTGCGATGTACAGATAGTTAATTAGATCATTTTGACTCTTTATTTTATTCAGCAAGGACACTGATCAGATTGATCAAAGGTGACAGTAAAAACGTTTATAATGTTACAATTTACAAAAGAGTTACATTGCAAATAAATGCTGTTCTTTTGAACTTTCATCAAATATAGTAATGGCTGCTGAAAATTCAGCTTTATCACATTAAAATATATAAAAATAGCAAACAGTTATTTTAAATTGTAATATTTACAATTTTACTGTTTTTACTGTATTTTTGATTAAGTAAACGCAGCCTTGGTGAACTTTTTTAGAAACATTAAAAATCTAACAAGCCCCCAAACTTTTGAATGCTAGTTCAAATGCTAGTAAGCATATTTTACGTCTCTTTTATTTAGCACACATGATTCAGATTATCAGCTCGTTAGAAGAGAGCTCCATGAATGAACTGTTCCGATTGACAAGATCCCTACAAAGTGTTCATTGCTCCCTACTCCCTGAGCACGGCCTGCAGTGTCTTCACAAACAGACGAAACTTACTTGAGAAGTGTGAAGTGTGTCGTAATATACCTTTGTGAATAAATCCAATTTAAATTCACGTCTCACACACTTTAATGCCCTTTGAATGGAACATATACACTCGCTTCGAACTGGAATCATGGCGGAATTTCCTGCAATGTCCACTTCGCAGGGCACTTGCGGTCGAATAGGAGAAACGTCTGAAGTGATAAAAGAGATACATACAAAATATGCAGAGTAGGGGGTGTGTGGGGACTGGAATTCAAAACCATCATACTATATAATTATGAGACAGGTAACTAAATGAGGCTAACCCAGGGTTAAAGATGACCTTAACTGTTTAAACCTTGTGCCCACAGTTGCTATCATGTCATTCAACTCTCCCACTCGCTGATTTTCACACATTTTTGAAGACTGTCATACAGATATGGGTTTTTCCTCTGTGTTTTATTGCAGTGGAGGAGTGACTTTGTAAATGGCTGGGTGAAGTTATCCAGTGCCCATGAGGTTCAGGAGGAGTGCCTTGGCATGGCTGTGCTGGACATGATGAGGATTGCCAAGGAGAAGCAGTGCTCCCCACTGGACGTCTATAATGACATTAGGTATTAGTAATGGGATGACCTTCTTAATATTTAAGCTTGTCAGTGCCATATATCTGCTGTGAGGCTGTGAAAGGTTATGGACCCATTTGCCTTTTTTCCATACATTTCTGATTCCTGATCCATTATAGACACAACCTAAATAATTCATAATATTCAGCATTTTAGTGTAAGACTTTAGATTAAACTGTGATTAAAGGGATGGTTCACCCCAAAATGAAAATTCGGTAACACTTTAGAATAGGGAACATTTATTAACTATGACTTTTCCTCAATAAATTCCTAATTTGCTGCTTATTAATAGTTAGTAAGGTATTTGTTAAGTTTAGGTATTGGGTAGGATTAGGGATGTAGAATATGGCATTAATAAGTGCTTAATTAATACTAATAAATGGCTAATATTCTAGTAATATGCATGCTAATAAACAACTAATTAAGAAACCCTAAAATAAAGTGTTACCGAAAATTCAGTCAGTTTCTTTCTTCTGGTGAGCACAAAAACAAGATATTTTTACCACCAAACAGTTGACGGTAGCCACTGACTTCCATAGTATTTTTTTAAACTATGGAAGTCAATGGCTACTGTCAGCTGTTACCAACATTCTTCAGAATGTCTTTTTTGTGTGTGTGTTCAACAGAAGAAAGAAATTCATTCAGGTCTGGAACAACTTCAGGGTGAGTAAACGATGACAGAATTTTCACTTTTGGTTGAACGTTCCCTTTAATATCTTGAGAAACATTCGGTCAGTTGGGTCTAAACTTTTGATTTATACTGAACACCATTACTATATTCATGTTATTATTTAAAGTAAAATTGTCATGTTATTTTAAAGAATACTACCATTTATCAGCACCGATATCCTTGTGGGCAGTGCACCACGGGCGTCCTGAGTTTGAATCCTGACTCGAGGACCTTTCCCGATCCTGCCCCCTCTCTTTCTCCCATGTCGCTTCCTGTCAGCTCTGATCTGTCCTATCATAATAAAGGCAAAAATGCCAAAAAAAAAAAAAAATCTTTAAAAAAAAAAAAAGATTAAGTTCAGTTAGTTTCTTCATGGACTTTTAGTTTGTTCATAGTTCCCGTTTCCTTTGTTCTAAACAGAGATTGTCTTACTATTGGGAGATGAGAGGGTCTGTATTACTTACCATGGCAAAAAGCATAAGGGCTGAGATACCTCACCTGAACCAAGTTAGCCGTACAATGACACTGACGTCAGTGCCCAGCTTTCACAGTTCTGCGACAGTCAATTACAGTTTACGTTACACAGTAAAAAAAGAGTGCAAATTGCTGGTCACTTACTGGACACTGTAATTTAAGATTAAGTTTTATGCTGTTCATTTAAAAAAAAAAACAGCATTATTGGGCATACATAACACTTCTCTTTGAAAAATAAAAAATTTTATCAAGGTAAAATATAGTTCCCAATGAAAGTATTGTTTGGTGTAAACCGTTGAAGATTAGCGAACAAGTTGTTGATTCTTTGAATCCTCACAAAAGCTATTTATTCAGCATAGTGAAGCCTCTCCTACATTTGACATCCATTAAAAAAAAAAAAAAAAACGTCTGGTCTCATTCCCTGCGTACCACCAAAGCTGGAGCGTTAGCATTAGTCGTTACGCTTTTTTAGGCTTGCCTTCCAGTGGCGTTGTTCTAGTTTTCCCGCCAGTCTTCAGTTGCCATAGACATTCATTAACAAGCACTCCTGTTTGTATTTAGTTCATCACCATTGTGTAATTAAGTTAATCACTTCTTTCCCTCATTGGTACTTTCATGTTTATGTTTATGTTTAAGACTTTTGAATTTGTAATCGTGTCATGGTAAAAACATGGTTAAACATTGGTCCCGTGTCCCAAAATCATTGGGCCATGGGACCAATATAAAAACATAAATGTAAATATAAAAACTAATATAAAAACCCAAATGGTACAAAGACTTCTACAAACCTCTATCCATCCTAGACTACCTAAAAAAAAAAGTAATATTTGATACTAACTCTTATTATCTGCTTTATTCACAGTTACAAGTTCTTCCTCCCTAAAGACATGAGGGAGCGAATCCAAGACTACCATTTTGTCACCAGGAAGCGCATCCGCTATCGCTTTCGGAAAGTCGTGCAGCAGCTCAGCCAGTGCCGAGCCTCAGCACGCGACCTAAAGCTCAAATACCTGATCAGCCTGGAGTCTCTGGACTCTGGCTTCTACACTGAACGCTTCCAGGTCAAAGAGCACTCGGGCGATCAGGTCACCATCGTCGTCTCCGCAGACAATGGCATCCAGTGGTGCAGAGAACAACACAAAGAAACACAGTCTGAGGTAACCGATTTTAAATGTTGAACTAAAATTCATGAGTACTTCAAAATAACATTTACCCTTTGGCTATGCTGATGCACAAAGCAAGTTTTAAAGTAGTAGTGTGATTGAAGTTGATGTGGTCTCAAATTTTATTTTCGTGATATGAGTAAATGTTTAAACTGCTTTGACATTATGAACTCTTCATGAGAGCCTGTTTGTTCTAGGACCCGCTTCCCACTTCTTCAGATGAAACAGATCCGTCTTTAGATTAGTGAAGGTCTAGACACCAGTAACTTTTTTTTTTTTTTTTTAGGGCCTGTTTTTGTTTTTTACTAACCGTTTTTAAATTTGATGTTTGATAATAGTGTTTTCAAGGCAGCACTGATAGTCCTCAAACATTCTGTTCTTATTCTTCCCAGCAAATTTACACAATTAATTTGAAAACCATTTAATGCTGTAGTTCAAAAGTTTAGGGTCGGTAAAATATTTTTTTTAAATTTTAGATTTTGATCAAAATATAGTACAAAAACAGTAATTTTGTGAAATGATTGCAGTTTAAAATGACAGTTTTGTATTTTAACTGTTCAAAAAAAAATTTTCCCGCTTCAAATAGAATTAATCACTCACCATTCAAATTCTAATTGTCACAATCACATAATTTATTAATATACTGAGTTGCAATTGGTCTTCTACTGGAGTTGTGATTTGTCTGCAATTATGATTTTGTTTCTTGCATCTCTTCAAGAATTTAGAGCCTTTTACTTTGCACTGCAAAGAATGTGTTGAATCGTGTCTTATGCACAGTGGGCAGAAAACAAGACACATGCTACGTGTCATGAAACCTAACTTAAACCTACCTGGAACTTTGAAAGAATTCAGTTGCAGCCTTGAATGCATTGGCATACCCAGAAGGAAATACCAGTCTTGTTGTGTTTATTAATATTTCTGTACTCATGCCAAAATGTAAAGGGTGGTTTCTTTTTCTGCTAGTGAAATTTCATAACACTATTGTACTTTCTCACAAGGACCTGCAGACGTATTGTGATTTTGGGGAAGTTGTCGATATCAGTATCAGACAAGCCAGCAAAGAGGGTACCAACATGAACCGCATTGTTTCCATCAACAGGCAGGATGGAAAAACTCTAGTAAGTCTGTTGTAGAAGAGAAACTCTGCTGCATTGTTCACTGGGATATCCTTTGATTGTTACACCATGTTAAAGGGGCTCACAGTGGCTTTGAACTTCTAGACTTCTTCCTGCTCTTATCGGTGAGAATATTTAAAGACCATGAACTAAAATGGGATTTTTTTTTTTTAAACAGGAGCTGGTGTTCTCCTCCTCAATGGAGGCATTGTCTTTTACATCTTTAATTGATGGTTACTACAGACTTACCATGGATGCCCATCACTGCCTCTGCAAGGATGTTATTCCACCCCATCTGCTGGAGGCCATTGAGAGCTACTGCCATGGGCCAATATCGTAAGCACTAAAGGGAATAATTATGAACGAAAATGAAAAAATTTATTCAGAGCACCATTTTTGGCCCTGATTTATATTTGGATTATTAAGGCTCCAGTAAAATGATTCATCAAATTCTCTGAAGATTTGCATTCAAGCATCAGTTGCAAGCATTATCATTGTTTTCACTGCCTGTGTTGACAGAATGGAGTTTGCAATCAGTAAACTACGCAAGTCAGGGAACCAGAAAGGTCTATTTGTGCTCCGGTGCAGCCCCAAAGACTTCAACAAATACTTCCTGACTCTTGCTGTTGGGGTGCGTTTTTGCTAAGTGCTTATTAATTAAACAACACATAATAAATTGTCAGTTTACCAATTTCTACTTTAGACTGAATATTCCTCCACTGTATTCCTGAACTTCATGCACTACCGTATAACAGTTTTTGGTGGGAATTTTGGGGCAGTTTGTTAGGATTTTTTTTAATGATTTTGATAGTCTCTTATGATCACTAAAGCTGCATTTATTTTATCCAAAATGCAGTTAAAAACAGTAATATTGTGAAATATTATTGCAATTTTAAATAGTTTTCTATTTGAAATATATTTTAAAAATGTAATTTATTCATGTGATCCAAAGCTGAATTTTCAGCAGCCATTACTCCGGTCTTCAGTGTCACATGATCCTTCAGGAATCATTCTGATACTTATCCCAAACCTTTGAATGGTTCATTTCTTGACATCATCTTTTCTTTCCATCAGGCGTATGAGGATGTAGAGTACAAGCACTGTCTGATCACCAGGTCTGAAAATGGTGACTACAATCTTAGTGGAACCAAAAGGAATTTTAGAAGTTTAAAGGAGCTGCTCAAATGTTACCAGAAGGAAACGGTGAAATCAGACGGTGTCGTCTTTCAGTTCAGCAGGTGCTGTTCACCAAAGGCCAAAGGTCAGTAAAGACCTGATATTCTCATCATGGTTATATGATATATTAGCAGGGATGGTTTAACATAGGGGCTAGGCTGGGCTGAAGCCCCAGGACCCACGGATGGAGGGGACCTGTGATTGGCTGTTGAGGAAAGGAAAAAATAGACCTAGATTGATTGGCCATCGGGATCACCCAAACGTTTCCCAGTGGGCTGATCACAGAAACCTCACCACGCTCCCACATATTAAGTGCTGTTATTAAAGTCCAAAGTATATTTTGTTTTTTTATGTGTACATTAGCTCTCGACAGGCGCTCGACATAAACGCACTATAAAGATTCATCCTTGGCCAGTGTCTGTGCTATTTCTCTCCAGAAGGAATGAGCAATAAAAATGTTTTTGTACTCGTTTATACTTGAGTTGTGGTTTTCTTTTAATTGTCTTGGGTTTACTGTAAAGCACATGGGAAACAGACACTAAAAGTCAAGTGATGAAACTGATTAAATTGCGCAGCGCAAGGGAACAGCTGGACCGGACCGGGACAACGACTGTAGCTCGACGCTTTCGTCGCTTTATTAAAATGATAACCTGTGCTTTATCAATCTGAATTCGACACACGCTACTTGTAACATTTTTTGACACTTGTGAACAGCAAAGTTTGGTGAAGCTAGCAAAAACTGCGCATGTAAACTGAAGTGTCCAAGTAAACTGTACAAACAGTAAATAAGCAATTTAATCCACAGCACCGCACCTATTTACCATGCAGTTACTGATACTGTGAAATATGGCATTAATGATATTTGTTATTAAATTTAGTCAATAAGTCACGTTTCCTAATACTATACAGTTAGCTCTGTATACAAAAATTACAGTAGGTTTTCATTAGGGCAACTACAGAGGACAATTTAATAGTTCTAATAATAGATTAATTGCAGAAAATATGAATTCAGTAATTAAGAACCTGCAATATAATGGAATTTTAATATTGTTAAATGAATTTGAAGTATATTCAAAAATATCTATTATTTGTGTCTGTCCTTTATTTATTCATAAATAATTTATTTAGTCCAATTGCCCTAACCCCAGAAAAACATTTATTGGGGGATGTGTGGGCCATATGGGGTGAATTTGAGCACCAGTCCAGCCCTGATGATTCTGCTCTTCTACGGCCAGAAAGAAGACCTTATATTAAAAAATATATTTAAAGGGAGCTGTATATGCTCAAAAGTTGTTGCTGTTTCTGGACACCTGTTTGCTTTGTTAAAATATCTGGTGTTAATGTATTTATTTTTTTAATGTATTGTTGTCTGAAATATTTAGTATGCAGACTCATTGTATCTCTGTGTTGGAGATTTGATTTTTTTTTTTTTAAACACTAATTTTTCCTGTGGTAGAAAATGTTGTGGCACCCGGATAGGCTACTATGAAGGGGGTCTTTGTGTTTGTTATAACCCCAGGGCCCTATATGTTCTTAATCCGGGCCTGTATATAAGTACCACAAATTTACAACTGCACAGTGTCATTTCTGGAAAACAACAATCTTTTAAATTGTGAAAATGTATTATGTTTATCCCTTTTACCTTAAATTTATCATCCTGACATCCTTTTGCCTTGTGTTTTTGATGTAAATAGAGAAGTCGAGTTTGTTGGTATGCCGGAGTCATCGGGGTTCAGAGGTTTCCCTGTCCACCTCTCTGCAGAGACACAACATCAGTCAGATGGTGTTTCATAAAATCAAAAAAGAAGACCTTGATCTTGTAAGCTTCCTGTTATCTTATACATGTGAACAGTGGTTGTGTACAACAAACTGAGTTATATGTTACTCTACCATTCAAAAGTTTGGGATTAACTTTCAGTTCAAAGAATACTGAAAAAATTCCACAAAAATGTTTAAATAATAAATAACTCTTTTTAACATTGATCAGATATAATGAGAATAAGATATAATAATAAATTGTAATATTTCACAGTATTGTTTTGCCGTATTTTTGATCAAATAAATGCAGCCTTTAGTGAGCATAACAGACTTCATTAAAATATCTTACTGACCCCAAACTTTGAACAGTAGTGTAACTGTCAAGTTTCATATAATTATGTGTGCAACAGGGTGAGAGTCAAGGTCAGGGGACTTTCACTAAGATCTTCAAAGGGATTCGGAAAGAGCAGGGAGACTACGGAGAAACCCATAAGACTGAAGTCATTGTCAAAGTCTTGGACAAAGCCCATAGAAATTACTCTGAGGTAAGAAGAGTCTGGAATTTGAATTGTGACTTTCTGAATTGAAAAACTAATTAAACTATGAGGTGACTTTAGACACCCCATATTCCAAGTAACTAATTTTTCTATTAAATGATCTCTTTAATATCAAATTTTAAAACAAGAGTTGACATATCTCAGTATACTGCAGGAAACAAACTTGTTTGTGCTTGATTAACAGATGTACTATGTGGTTGTTTCTTTTTTCTCCCTCTAAGTCTTTTTTTGAGGCAGCCAGCATGATGAGCCAGCTCACCCACAAGCATCTGGTGTTAACCTACGGTATCTGTGTGTGCGGAGAGGAGAGTAAGTGTTCACACTGCTCACATGTGACCAAAAGGATTTACTGCTGCATACTTGAGCTTGTGGGTTTTTTTGTCTTAGACATCATGGTGCAGGAATATGTGAAGTTTGGGTCCTTGGACACATACCTGAAGAAAAACAAGAACTCAGTATCAGTTAATATCCTGTGGAAGCTGGAAGTGGCCAAGCAGCTCGCCTGGGCTATGCTCTTTTTGGTGAGAAACACTAACAATTCAGGAATAACCCACGTGGGCTTGTGAGCCAGGATTGACTAATTAGGGCCCGAGCACCGATGGTGTGAGGACCCTATTGGAATTGCTCCGTTTCTTATTATGCTTTTTGTTCTTTCACACACAGGAGGAGAAGAATCTGGCTCATGGGAATGTATGTGCAAAAAACATCCTTTTGATCAGAGAGGAGGACAGGACTTCGGGAAACCCTCCATTCATCAAACTAAGTGACCCTGGCATCAGCATCACAGTGCTGCCCAGAGAGAGTGAGTCAACAGTATGAAGGTTCTTGGGAGAAATTGTGTGAATCTGTAGCTGCCTTTTCACTGTCTCCGACATTTGCATGCGATTATCACATTTCTCCTTCCTAGTGGCAGCCGCACTAAACTTTCAAACCCGTCGTGACGCACCTCGACTCTCCAGTTGTTCACCATTATAAAGTGAATGAATAATGAATGTGTGAGTGTATCCACTCAAAACAATTAGCTGCCAATAAAACTGAAAGAAAAACATTGTTGATTTTCTAGGGCTAATCAATGTAAATAATTACCAATTATAAAATAATTATTTTGAATGTGATTGTTCATAACCACTCGTTTACAGAAAAAGTGTTTGAAGAATAATATTTGAATGGAAAAATATTGAAAATTCTCAAGATTGTTCTTCAGTAATTTCACAGTTTTGAATGCATCATATCCAGTCTGGCGGTCAAATGTGGTTTAGCTGCGAAAATGTGTATCAACGTATCCAAAACTCAAATCAGATCCCAAAACTCTGCATGCGCATAGGAACAAAATTTCACGCAGCTCCCGTGCTACTGTCCAGTAGAAATCAATGACTTCTAGTCTGTTGATTGTCAGAAATAAAGATAAGGCATTATTTTTTCGGAAAAGGATATAAGAAGATTGGACCATATTCAGATATAATGGTTTGTGTGTGTGTTTGTGTGTGTGTTTAATGAAAAAAAAAAAGGCATAAATAATTATAATTTAAATAAAGGTTTTGAATCTAAAAATCAGAGTCTCAATCATAGCATCACTAAAAATAATTTGTATTACCTCAGACTGTAATTTAGTACAAAAAAAAGCAAAGTGCACTTAACAAAATAGACAAATTGTAATTAGACATTAATAACAAGAGAAATTCAAATTAAACAACAAAACAAAATGCTTTTCCAGGTACTATGAAGTAAAATGTCAATGCTAGAACTATTTTAGCATAAACACATTTTCACACTAACCAGTAGAGGGCATATTTTCAGATAATTGTTCCTGTTTGCAGTAAATAGTTAAAGGGATGGTTTCACCCAAAAATGAAGATTTTGTTGTCATTTACTCACCCACTTGTTGCTCCAAATTTGTATGTCTTTTATGAAAGAGGAGTAAAAATATTTGGCAGTATTTAAATCCACACAATGTTTTTTGTTTTGTTTTTTCCACACAGTGACAATCAGTGGGGTCTAAAACAACATTGAACCCCAGTGTTAAAAAACATATAAACAATCCACAGAAGAAAGTTATCCCTTTTAAGATTTTTTTTTTAATATGGTAAAGATGTGTTCTGTGACATGTAATGGTCAACTGATGTGGGTGTCCAGTGCAACCTTTGTATCACCACAATTTATTGCATGCAAATAACATGTAAACATAATTGGTAAATTATATTTACTAAATTATATAACCTTTGTTTAACACATTTGAACAAGTTTGACCCAAAGTTTAATCCAATACTTTGAGCAAATGAAAAAAATAAAAATGAACTAAGGCCAGATGGGAGAATTTACTTTCCCCATGCAGATAATGTAAAATATTTAAGCCGACCACTGGTCTCATGAGGTAATAGATGATGAATGGCCACATTTGATTAAAATGTTTGCATTTAAAGTTTATTTTTAAATTAATTGCAAATATTTTTGTAGTTCTGGTGGAGCGAATCCCCTGGGTGCCCCCTGAATGCATCTTAGACCCTAAAAACCTGAGTCTTGCCTCAGACAAATGGAGCTTTGGTACAACATTATGGGAGATTTGCAGCGGAGGAGAAAAGCCACTTGCCAACATGGACAGTTCCAAGGTAAAGCAATACTTGTGTCCTCATTATACTACCACAATAAATATAAATCAGAAAAACCTGTTTGTAGTAAGAAATGCTGTTAAAAGAATAATCCGGGCCTTTTGAAGAACAATGTCTTTGTATTCCTTGTTTCAGAAACACTTGTTCTATGAAAACCGTCACCAACTATCTGCTCCCAAGTGGACAGAGCTCGCTAACCTGATCAACAGCTGCATGGACTACGAGCCAACATTTAGACCTTCATTCAGAGCCATCATACGAGACCTCAACAGTCTCTTCTGCCCAGGTCAGTACGGTCACACACAATCCTACTGGCATTTTGACATGTCACAATTTAATTGTGTTGTTTCTCATTCTTTTAATTGCTGTGAAATGTGTTCTCAGATTATGAGATCGTGAAGGAGAGTGACATTTTACCCAGCAGAGCAGGAGCATCTGGGTTAAGTACTGGAGCGTTTCAGAATGAGGATCTAGTGCAGTTCGAGGAGAGACATCTCATTTTCCTGCAGCAGCTCGGCAAGGTAGACATCAACATCCATGTGGGATCTGTTTTGTTTATTTTTTTTAGTAGTATTTTTCTTGACAGACATTAATAATTTCTATTCTTTAAGGAATCCTGTCACAGTTTCTGCAAAAATATTAAGCAGCATCGTTTATCTCTACATTGTTAATAATAATAATAAATGTTTCTTGAGCACCAAGAATACTGCAGTAAGGGCTGCTGAAAATTTAGCTTTGCAATCACAAGAATATATTACATTTCACAATATATGAAAATAGAAAACAGTTTATTTTGTATTAATGCTTCACAATAATGCTGCTTTTACTGTAATTTTGATCACAGAAGTAAAGCATTGGCGAGCATAAGAGGCTTTTGAAAGGTTGTGTTTATATGAATTGACGATTTGCTTCATATTTCTTTAAAAATAATGAAATGCCTTTAACTGAAAATTGAGTGTTTAATCTTATTATTATACATTACTGACACTCTATCCTCCAATTTGATTACTGTTAAGTGCTTTGACACAATCTGTATTGTTAAAAGCGCTATATAAATAAAGGTGACTTGACTTGACTTAATGCCTAAAGAAGTTACACAATAATTATCTCCTGTTTCAGGGAAATTTTGGCAGTGTGGAAATGTGCAGGTACGACCCCCTGCAGGACAACACCGGTGAAGTTGTGGCTGTGAAAAAATTGCAACACAGCACTACTGAGCACATCCGTGACTTTGAGCGGGAAATCGAGATCCTCAAATCTCTCCAGCATGAAAACATTGTGAAATACAAAGGCGTGTGCTACAGTGCAGGTATGGGATTGGAAGTTGTGTTGAGAAACCTCTTACTTTGCGTCATTGTTAGGCCCACACATTTCCACAGAACTTGAGTGTCAGCTCATTTTTTTTTCACACCCTTGAGTGTTGCATCGTATTTGAGCTTCCAGTAAATGTTGTTTCAAATAGATTTTGATATATTTGGCTAACTGATATTTTTGTAATTATGAAAAAGTCCAGTACAGTAAGCTGCATTAGCACATTCTGTCATATTTAAGGCTGTTTTCACACTTAGTTGCTTGCTATGAATCAAAGTAACAAAGAATTAAACCAGTGGTATTCAGGACATATACCACCAATAATCAAACCAGAATATACAAATTTCCACTCACTTTTTCAGCATTGACCAAACTGACATTTCTTTGAATGCCAGTGACTGGGCATTATAAAGGCCTTATTTTAATTCATATTAATGTTCCTCTAATTAAGATAAAATTCAGCATCAGTCTCTCAACTGACAGATCAGAACAATAACTGCATTTATAAAGGACTGCAGTGTAATTACAATATAAAAATTTGCAGTTCAAACATATTAAAACAAATTAAAGCATGAACATTTTCTAAATGCATGTTATTGATCTTATCACAAACATTTCATCCATGTATATGCTTCTTTAAAAAAAAAAAAAAAAAAAAAAAAAGGTTTTTGTGATTGTGAATCAAAATATTAATACTCAATCTTTCAGTGAAATGAGATCATCCACTAAAACTCCACCCCTTTCTTGTAATCGACTGCAATCTCACATTCAGATCTGCCTCCATACAATCAACAACTGATGGAGAGAATCAAGTGTTTGTTTGTTTGTTTTTTACATTTTCATCCAGCATTTTTTTTTTTTTTTTTGGACAATCCGTTTCACTCAGATGTACGTCATATTATAGAAGAAAACATATTATATTTTGGAATTTGATCTTAAAACTTCTGCCATCTGTCTGAAACTGGTTAGATGATAATTCTTAAAACATAGTGCTCAGTCCAGTCTTGCTAAGTGAAAAGCAGACCACTGTTAAAGGCTGTCAATCACCTTGATAATGTTCAACGCCTGTTCACATCCTGCTTTGCAGATGAATGGTTGACTTGGACAAATCACACTAAAGTTTAGTGTGATTTGTGCAAATCAACCATTCATCTGCAAAGCAAGCTAAACAAACCAAACTCCTGTCTCAAATGGATCTGGGTCCACAGCAAAAGTTCTAGTATAGAAGTGCCCCAGTCAAGTGCAGTTTTTTTTCCCGCACTCAACACAGGAAATGTAAAACAGTGCATCTAGTCAAAGAGGGCTGTCTATTTTATTTTATTTTTATTGAAGAAATGCAGCAGATTTCTTCTTCTGTTTTAATTTTGACTGGAAAAGCTTTAGCATGATTTCTTGTTCTCTTAGGAAGGAGAAACTTACGATTGGTTATGGAGTACCTGCCTCACGGCAGTCTGCGGGACTATCTCAACAAGAACAAAGACAGGATCGACCACAAGAAACTTCTGCATTATGCATCTCAAATATGCAAGGTAATGAGGACTTTTCCTTTTATATCCATGGTTCTCAACCCAGGGCCTCAAGGTGACTTAAAATGATTTAAAATAAGACAAAACAAGCTTTGAAACAAGTTAAAACCAATAAAATTCCAGATATTTTTTTTTTCTTGGAAGAACCTGCATTCCAAGACTCCATGGGCATTTTTATAGTAAATATATATTTTTATAATTATGCAGAGCTATAAAAAATACTTTTTATCCTAATCCACCTAATACTGCTAAAAAGTTATGAGGTCTTTGAATATTGTTGTGGACTCTAATGTTGAGAACAACTCTCATATATCAGAAATAACTTATGTCTCTACTAATTTTGGTCTTTAAGCATCTTCTTTCTTTCTTTTTCTCTATTTCAAACATGTAGTTTTACTGTCCAAACTCTTTCCCTTTATTGCATTTTCTTCTTCCCACATCAATGTTGAATCTCCTGTTATGTCTCTACAGGGCATGGAATACCTTGCAACAAAGCGGTACATTCACAGAGACCTGGCCACACGTAACATTCTAGTGGAAAGTGAGTTCAAGGTTAAGATTGGTGACTTTGGATTGACCAAGGTTTTACCTCAGGGTAAAGAGTACTACAAGGTTAAAGAACCTGGAGAGAGTCCAATATTCTGGTATGTTTTATTTTGTTTGTTTTCATTCAAACCCATATGACTTATTCAAACACAAAAGATGTTCAGCAGAAGGATTCACTGAAGAAAATACAAATTTGAATGACATGAAATGATGTGCTTGTGTTCGTTAGGTAGTTGAATTTTTGTTCCTTGTGACAGGTATGCACCAGAGTCTCTAACTGAGAGCAAGTTCTCAGTAGCGTCAGACATCTGGAGTTTTGGAGTGGTTCTGTATGAACTCTTTACATACAGCGACAAGCTCTGTAGCCCACCTACAGTAAGTATCACAGCTGCTCTTTGTGGTTTCTTGGGGGTACTCCCTTGCACATGTCATAAGGGCAACCTTTAAAGGGGTCATCGGATGCAAAATTCACTTTACAAGTTGTTTGAACATAAATGTTTGTTGGAAGTGTGTGTACACATCCATCCTATAATGATAAAAATCCACCCAGTGTTTTTTTTTAAAATCCCTGTTTTAAAATCCCCTTTCTCAAATCAGGCTGTTCTGAGATTCCTGTCAGAATGACGTAGTTCTGTACAGGCCCCTCCCACGATAGTTGATTGACAAGGCCGTCTTACCTTAGACCCGCCCTGAGTGAGCTGAGAGCCATTGTGTTGACTCCGTTGCAGGGGAAGACAAGATGTCTCCGATTAAGCGATTGAAGTGTTTAGTTGTTAGATGTAATAACGAATATAGCAGTCGTCATTTACTCCCGACATCTGAGCCACTGAAGACGCAGAGGATTAACATTACTTTCGTTTTTGAAGAGAGTGCGCCGATCCCAATCTACATAAATTTGTCTATGTTCGTGCGAATCATTCGTGATCCAGCTTCATCTACAGAAGTTGTTAGTATAAGGGTTTTATATGAATCTTTGCAAATTGCCTTTCCTAATAATGTGCTAGTTAGCCAGTTTCGCAGCTGTAGTTTACAGTCTGCTCGTCACTCCACGGAAGAGAGGGGCGGGGTCAGGTGTTTTCTACACTTCCATTGAGAAATTTTAACCAAAGTATGTTATAGACTTTTCATTAAGACCCTAAAGAATCTTGTGTACTTGTGTAACTTGTGTAAAATGGACATCTGATGACCCCTTTAACAGTGGCTTGTTTTGAATTGCTTTGGCTATGTAAATCACATGGGGCAAGTCCAAATAACCAGTCAACGATGCCTCTTACAATTGTGGAAATTTAAGAATCTCTCTTTTGTTGTGTTTAGGTATTTCTGAGTATGATGGGAGGTGACAAGCAGGGACAAACGATAGTCTATCATCTCATCGAGCTCTTGAAAACAGGAAACCGTTTACCCCAGCCAATGGGCTGTCCTTCAGAGGTACCACATTTCACAATACAATGCCAGCTTATTCAGATTATGATCCTGACTACTAATGTACAGTTGTCATAAGATTTATTCACAAACATTAAGCAAATGTACAGTGCATATAGAATGCTAATAGTAATCTGCAGACATTTGTACCACATAAATTATATTGTACACATTCAATCCTGATGAAGTTTTAAAAGCAAGGGGGAAAAATGTTAAAAAGATTTCTTTAAAGTAAATGCTGTTCCTTTGAATGTCTTCAAAGAATCCTGAACATCATCTTACGCAAAATTAAGCAGCAAATCTGTTTTCAAAACTGATAGTAGGAAATGTTTCTTGATCACTAAGAAAGCATAAATTGTGACCCTGGACCACAAAACCAGTCATAAGGGTCAATTTTTCGAAATTGAGATTTATACATCATCCGAAAGCTGCTGAATAAATAAGCTTTCCATTGATGTATGGTTTGTTATGATAGGACAATATTTGGCTCGAGACAACTATTTGAAAAGCTGGAATCTGAGGGTGCAAAAAAAAAAAAAATCAAAGTATTGAGAAAATTGCCTTTAAAATTGTCCAAATGAAGTTCTTAGCAATGCATATTACTGATCAAAAATTCAGTTTTGATATATTTACAGTAGGAAATTTACAAAATAACTTCATGGAACATGATCTTTACTTAATGTCCTAATGATTTTCGGCATAAAAGAAAAATTAATAATGTATTACATAAAATGTAGTTTTGGCTATTGCTACAAATATACCTCAGCGACTTAAGACTGGTTTTGTGGTCCAGGGTCACATATGATATATGATTTCTGAAAGATCATGTAACACTGAAGACTGACGAAATGGCTGCTGAAAATTGAGCTTTGCATCATAGGAATAAATTACATTTTTAAAAAAATTCAAAGAGAAAAGTTATTTTAAATTATAATTTTTCCACAATATTAACTGTTGTACAGTACTTTTTTCTTAAAAAAAACATTTTAAAAATCGTACCGACCCCAAACTTTTAAATGTTATTATACAATGTAATAACAATATACATAACATAACAATATGAAGTGTCTTGCAATTTCAAATCAGCGATTATGGGCAGAATTGTTAAATAATCACTTTCTGAATTCTTTTAGATGTGCGAGATCATGCAGGAATGCTGGGACAACGATCCTAGTCTTCGGCCACCCTTCAAGGAGCTCGCTCTCCGCGTAGACCTGATCCGGGACAGCAGCGATTCAGACCGATATACCTAAGTGCCTGCGTTTTAGGAAAGAAGCTTCACTTGCTCTCCGCTGCTACGCAGATACCCAGCCCTGAGCCTGTCCTCTGGCCCTGTCTTAATTTGTTTCTTTGTGCCATTTACGGCAAATCTGACCCCAGGACTTGATCACCTCATCTTCTGACTGAACAATTAAGGTCATTTATATCAAGAATGGGTTTCTCTTTTGCTAGCAGTGCTGGCATGCACCCCTTTATCAGCGATGATATGAATGAAGCGTTTTCTTAAGAAATGCAAGAGCTGTGCATTTTTACATCCATGTGTTTGTATGTACATATATAAAGATGATTTTATAATTTTCTAAAAATGAAATGAATAACTGTTTGGAAGCAGTGTCATGTAAATTAAGATTTCAAAAAAAGATAGGTTTATAGTAATGCAGGAGGTGTCTGATTGAAAGATGAAAGTTCTTGCTATTGTAAGTCTTTATATTATCTTTAAATAAAAAATGCTAATATGTTTCAGTCATCATTGTATCCCAAAATAGCCATTGATGAGCCATTTCCCAGTGGTGTTACCCCAATTGACCTCTTTGTTAGATGATGGGTGTGTGGTATATGTGCTAATGTATTGCTCTTCAGCTCCACATAGTCTGTCAAACTGGTATGCGTATTTTTAAGCCCTGTCTCATGTTCACATAAATCTTTGAGGGATTCTGTGAATATGCCGTAGAATTTCATTTCCATTTCCTGTTTTTTTGGTCTCAAACATACTTTTTTTTTTTTTTTCTTTTTCTTTTTTTTTTTTTACTAATTAGAACCTATGATTTGTATTTGTACAGGATAAGAAGGAAATCTAGTATTTCCTATGTTGTGGTGAAAGGACATGTGGTGTGCGTATTCTGATCCGTCAGTCCCCTGGAGTTGTGGAATAGCAACAGTGTGGGTGTCCAACATAGACTTGACATTATCCACTTTCCGCTGGCTGATACCAGTTTCCACCACACCGACTGACCCTCTAAACTGAAATGAAACTGATCTGAGTATAGCACACACAACTGGTTTGTGACAATTGAAGCTTGTCAACAAGCGCAGCATGGGCTTTCAAGTCAAGCATTCTCATTTCATTATGTACCAAAATGTAAACAGATCAGTCATTTCTCACAATGAAAAGTTGGACGTTTGAACATTTTAGTCATATAGACGTCATTTTGCCATTCACATTGTCTTATTTTGAATCACTTTAGAACAGATATAGAATGACTCAAATGTGAATGCATTTACACCTATCATAATTCAGTTTGCTTAAAAAATAACAAGCTCGAGTTGAATTATGATGCCAGTTACTATTAAACGTACATATTTTGAGCATAAAACAAGCTCAGCTCAGATCCCATTGCAGTTCAGAACAGCGTAGACGTCTAAATGTACTGTTGATGTACTGTAATTAATTTGCTCTTTTAGTGTGTACTGTACAATGCATGACTTCCTATCAGCTAATTCACATTGTACATTTGTACATTACACAG